>SKCR01017972.1:0-100346 GCA_019454045.1 Zanthoxylum bungeanum
GAAAAGTAGGGTATGGATTCAACTGCATTTGCAGCAATGATGGCAACTGAATCTGATGGAGTAACAAAAAACCTATCAAAGCCAAAGGAAATTGTAAGTGCAAATTTTATCATTACTATGAACCTTTTTCGCCAAAAAAAAAAAAAAGAAAGTGCTACCTTTTGCCAAGGATCATGTTAAGATCTGCATCACCATCAGCAGCACCACCAAATTCTGGTGGTTCATCTTGAGTATTTGATTTACCCAACCCCATGCGAGCAACCAACTCTTTTGCATAAGTAAAATTAGGATCTGGATGCCCTCCCCCAAAGTCCTCCTGTTTGGTATTATCCACAGAAAAAGGAAAAAGTAGACTCATTAAGATGATAAAGCAGAAAATTGATGAAACCTTTGTAGCAGTAAGTCAGCAAAATTAAGTAATTAACTAGACCTAGGGTGTGCAGTTTAACAACGAGCTTTCTTGTGCACCATGCTCTTCTACATAAATACGTTTTGCATAAGCGCCAGCAACTCCATGTAGTGCATCATAGCTTGAATATGACAATAAAAGAATTTTTAGCATCCAACAGATACTGAAAAATAATCCAGAAAATAATATTATGCACCAGACATAAATGAGACTACACATACCAGAATGTGAATTTTGGAGATGAAAGTAGCTTGCGGATAGACTCGAAATCAAAAATTGATCTGGCAAATTGGAAGCAAAAAAGGTTAATATCATATAAAGAAAATGGACATCGTATACTTATCATCATGATTATAATAAAAGAAAGAAGCACGTTACAAACATTTTTCTTTTAACATGCAAATGGCATTTTTTAAGCCATTACAAGGTCACTTTTTAGTTTTTACACCTTGAGGATATCTTCTAACATAAAGCAATATGTGCAAAAACAAAATCAATGCCATTTTGCTTTATGTTAGAATGCTCTATAGTTTGCACAGTAATGAAGTGGCATAAACAAAATCAATTCCCTTGATAGTGCTCTAGCTCACCACAATGGCCATATCATATCAAGAAATAAGAAACAATGAGAGGGAAAGAGAGAGAGGCGAACATTTTTAAAACTAGTTCCTGGCTCGAATAAAGGAGGAAAAGGAAAATGTGAATAACGAAAAAAAAGCTTACTTCATCAATTCACATAATCACTGGCTGAATCAAAAACCCCAACATCAAATTGTCCCTCAGGCCCTCCAAAGCTGGTTACACCTACTGCTGAGATATCCACCTGGAATATAGAATAAGAATTTTAACACACTTACATATTAATGGGAACTACACATGCGACAGATTGATAAAAACAATAGAAAGTGTTGATGGTGTTTTTAAGCACTATGATATTTAAGCAGCACGGGGTGGGTAAAAGGGTAAATTCCCTTCTTGATCGAGACCATTAAATACCGACCCGACCACATGAGTGAGGGGCCGAACACTTTACGATCGGTAAACCGAGCACTTGAGATCGGATGACCGGGCATTATCAGATCGAAAACAACATTCTCAGTTCAAATGGCTATCATGACCGACCTCATGAAGACCGAGCACATGACGAGGCGTGCTCAGGAAGATAAAGCATCCTATTCTTGCGGAAAAGGGATAAGTTGTCCTACTTTAATGGGGTAAAGTAATAAGTTAATATCCTAATAGGATAAAAGAAGTAAATGTAGTTTTGATTAGGAATCCTTATGGAAAAAGGGAATAGTTTTGACTAGGAATCCTGATAGGAAAAGGAGACCATCTCCAATTGGGAATTCTTGTACAAATAAGAATCTGATTTCTTCACCATTATAAATAGGAGGGTAGAGTGAGTGTAGAAAGACAAGTAAGAAGGGGGGAAGGAAGAGGAAGGGCATCAACAAAATTAGTGATCAGAATCATCAAACTCTGATTTGTAAAAACAAAGAAGAGACCCGAGAAGCATATTTGAGTAATAAAAGTGTCATCCTGTTCTTGCCCGTGGACGTAGGTCGGATCCAAATCCACCGAATCACGTTAAATCTCCTTGTTGATTGGTGTGTTTATCTGTCTTTTGCTAAATTTGCTTTTGGTCCCCCATAAACCAAACAAATTCACTATTGAAGGAGGATTATCTCGGAGGTGATATTCCCATATTACCCTGAGACCAAAATCCGCCGTCAACAGTTGGCGCCGTCTGTGGGGAACTCAACAAAAAGCAGCTCGCGTAGTAAGACGATGGCAGAAGATGGAAATCACCGATCGTCAGGGATTTCACCAGATAGTTCGGGAAATCCAGGATAAAGGTCTGTTGGCCGAGCCTAATTTGAGGAGGTTCCCGATTGAGGAGGGAAATAATAGGGCATACTGTATTTACCATAACGTAAGGGGACATGCAACGAATGGGTGCAGAGACCTGCGGGAGTAGGTGGAAGACTTGGTGAAAGAAGTCTATCTCAGTGTGTACATAGACCATTCGGTTTTTGAGGTCGACCAAAGTTGATAGCGGAAGTCATCCGGTCGGATGCGTGGAATGCTGAGATGCAGAGAGGACGTATTAAGAAGAGCCTTACTTGTAGTGACCATTGTAGAGTTGCAAGAAAGACAACGGATCCCAAAAATGTGAGTAAGACCTCTTCTGTCTTAGGCTGACATTTATTTATGCTTGTTTGTTGTGGCCCACACAATGGTTTTGATATTTCTTTCCGGCTCGGGTCTGCTCTTGTACCGTCGAGACCGATGTTTCTTTCCGGCTCGGGTCTGCTCTTGTACCGCCGAGACCGATGTTTCTTTCCGGCTCGGGTCTGCTCTTGTACCGCCGAGATCGATGTTTGTTTCGACTCGGGGCTGGATTTCGTTCCGCCGAGGCCACTTGATTATTCAGCTCGGGGTCGGGTTACGTCCCACCGAGTCATGCTCATTGGTCTGGGGACGGGACATTCCCCCAGAGCCAAGTACCTCTTTCAGCTCGGGGTCGGGGTACGTCCCACCGAGTCATGCTTATTTGCCTGGGGACGAAAAATTCCCCCAGAGCCAAGTATCTCTCTTAGCTCGGGGTCCTCAGGGGCATACTCGATGCATAGGATCCGTGAGAAGCATAGCACAGGGAAGGATGATACCCCCGTGGCGATTGCTTACTCCAGTGTTACCGAACATAAGGAGGAACATGCCCTTAATGTGTCGAACACTCTTTTGGTCCTCACCTACCCGATGTAATGGATCCGTGGGAAAGCATAGCACGGGGGGTGATGACACACCCGTGACGATTGCTAGCTCCAGTGATGCCGGAACTAAGGAGGAATATACCCTTAGTAGTCCGGACACTCTTTGATCCATTCATCATCCGGATCCGCGAGAGACACAGCACGGGGATGCGTTGTGCCCCTGTGGCGTGTGCCTACTTCAGCGTGGTAAGGAGGAGCCCTCATACAATACACAGGCTCCCCAGTGAACCGACATGTAGAGGATGTGCCCTTACCATTCAAACGCTCTTCTGATCCGAATCCTGGTTCGCCGGGACACTGAATTGAAAGATTCATAATTATGTTTTGGAGACCTCGGGCGGGACGCTGTTTTGAGGCATCCATGTTGTTGTTTATGCTTGCAAAACGTTTTTTTATTTTGGGATAGGTGCTAAGTCACCCCCACCTTTTGATTTTATCTTCGAAAGTTTTGTTTTTATTTTTTCATCGGTCTGAGAAAGGGACGCCCAAGTCAGACTCGATAGGGCTTCAAAGGTGGATACACTTCCCATCTGAATAAGTCCCAAGGATTAAACAGTGCTCGGGGCTGGATTCGTTCCGCCGAGGCCACTTGGTTAATCGGCTCGGGTTGGATTTCGTTCCGCCGAGGCCATTATTACTTCTCTCAGCTCGGGGTCGGGTTACGTCCCACCGAGTCTGTCTCTTTGGACTGGGGACGTAACATTCCCCCAGGTCCAAGTACCTTTCTCAGCTCGGGGTCGGGGTACGTCCCACCGAGTAAGCCCTTTGGACTGGGGACGTAACATTCCCCCAGGTCCAAGTGCCTTTCTCAGCTCGGGGTCGGGGTACGTCCCACCGAGTCGGCCCTTCGGACTGGGGACGTAACATTCCCCCAGGTCCAAATGCCTTTCTCAGCTCGGGGTCGGGGTATGTCCCACCGAGTCGGCCTTTCGGACTGGGGACGTAACATTCCCCCAGGTCCAAGTGCCTTTCTCAGCTCGGGGTCGGGGTACGTCCCACCGAGTCAGCCCTTCGGACTGGGGACGTAACATTCCTCGAGGTCCAAGTGCTTTCTCAGCTCGGGGTCGGGGTATGTCCCACCGAGTCAGCCTTTCGGACTGGGGACGTAACATTCCTCCAGGTCCAAGTGCCTTTCTCAGCTCGGGGTCGGGGTACGTCCCACCGAGTCAGCCCTTCGGACTGGGGACGTAACATTCCCCCAGGTCCAAGTGCCTTTCTCAGCTCGGGGTCGGGGTATGTCCCACCGAGTCAGCCTTTCGGACTGGGGACGTAACATTCCCCCAGGTCCAAGTGCCTTTCTCAGCTCGGGGTCGGGGTACGTCCCACCGAGTCAGCCCTTCGGACTGGGGACGTAACATTCCCCCAGGTCCAAGTGCCTTTCTCAGCTCAAGGTCGGGTTGCGTCCCACCGAGTCAGTCCTTCGGACTGGAGACGTAACATTCCCCCAGGCCCGAGCATCTCTTACAGCTCGAGATAGGATCACATGCCACCGAGCACATCATCGTTAGCTCAGAGGCAAAATTTTCTCCTCACAATCGAGATTGGATCAGTCAGGGGTCAGGACCTCCAAATCTCTGGTACAGATATTACAGAGGAGGAGTTATTTTAGTTTGGACAACAAGAGGAACTTCATCTCCTGATGGAGAGACCCAAGTAAGCAATTTGCTTTGAGGTAGAGAATCGTTCTGAATAGGGTCAGCATCTCCAATAACCGAGGATAAAAAGATAGAAACAGAAGACTTAGTTGATGGCGAATGCAATTTCTCTGCGTTTCCTGGAGTGACCACCGACGGATTCATCAGCACACCATCTTTTTTATAGTTCCCGGCATCAACTCGCAAACTCGTTGTTACCGAGAACTAGGGGACAGATGTTGATGATGTTTTTAAGCACTATGATATTTAAGCAGCACGGGGTGGGTAAAAGGGTAAATTCCCTTCTTGATCGAGACCATTAAATACCGACCCGACCACATGAGTGAGGGGCCGAACACTTTACGATCGGTAAACCGAGCACTTGAGATCGGATGACCGGGCATTATCAGATCGACAACAACATTCTCAGTTCAAATGGCTATCATGACCGACCTCATGAAGACCGAGCACATGACGAGGCGTGCTCAGGAAGATAAAGCATTTTATTCTTGCGGAAAAGGGATAAGTTATCCTACTTTAATGGGGTAAAGTAATAAGTTAATATCCTAATACGATAAAGGAAGTAAATGTAGTTTTGATTAGGAATCCTTATGGAAAAAGGGAATAGTTTTGACTAGGAATCCTGATAGGAAAAGGAGACCATCTCCAATTGGGAATTCTTGTACAAATAGGAATCTGATTTCTTCACCATTATAAATAGGAGGGTAGAGTGAGTGTAGAAAGACAAGTAAGAAGGGGGGAAGGAAGAGGAAGGGCATCAACAAAATTAGTGATCAGAATCATCAAACTCTGATTTGTAAAAACAAAGAAGAGACCCGAGAAGCATATTTGAGTAATAAAAGTGTCATCCTGTTCTTGCCCGTGGACGTAGGTCGGATCCAAATCCACCGAACCACGTTAAATCTCCTTGTTGATTGGTGTGTTTATCTGTCTTTTGCTAAATTTGCTTTTGGTCCCCCATAAACCAAACAAATTCACTATTGAATGAGGATTATCTCGGAGGTGATATTCCCATATTACCCTGAGACCAAAATCCGCCGTCAACAGAAAGGGTGAAGGGAACGAATTGTGAGTGCAGAGGCAATATATACATCTGGTAAATCTTCTGCAATTAAGTACTCTTCTATTGTTTTTGTGTTCTCATAGATCTTATCAGTGATTCCCTCTGGAGCAGGTCCTCCATTTTCCAAGTTGTATTTAATACCAAAATCCGGGCATAAATAACAAAAGATGAATTAATTACAGTCCCTGTATGTTACATATTAAATGTTTGATCCATTTGGATGAATAATTCAGACATAAAATTGGGTAGCAAGTAACCGATATTAGAAATGAAAGAAACCATGAAAAAAAAAAAAAAAAAACTAGCAATTATAAAAGAAGAAGACAGAAATTGGAAAGTTTGAGCATAACCTACCTCATTAGGACCACCTGGATTGTGGCTTGCAGTCAATATAAAAGCTCCTGTTGCCTTCGATCCCTGATATGGAAGTTATAGGTCAAAAGTTGTCATTATAACTTTTATGTTTGTATGTCGTTATGATTTTGGACCAGCTTCCCAACACAGAGAATATCGTGAAGGGAAATAAATATCATGGATTAATGTATGATATTCAGGAGAAAACACACACAACAGCCCCAACCCTTTCGCGAATTACTGCTGATACAGAAGGGGTTGAAAGCAATCCATTTTGACCAACCCATACACGTCTCACTCCATTTGCAGCTGCCATTTTAGTTATAATCTGCAGAACAGAGCAAATAAATTAGAAACATGTAACTTGTTAATCTCATTTGAGCATCATGCATTGAATTAATGCAGTAAAATGAATAAAAGCAAAAATATGGCACAGAAAGTCTTCAAAAATACCAACATAGATCATAAGGCTTAGATTTGTTTAGCAAAGGTGCCTCAGAAATCTGATACGTCATCCGCCAGCCGAAAGGCTGTACAATCAAATTAAAAAAAATGTACTATCTACTCTTTTTGATAATGGTGGTTTTAAAAACAACCTTAACAGAAACAAGAAATTATTTGCTGCAGGATATAATGCACCTCACTCTCTAGTAATAAAATAATTCTATCATTCTCCATGAACAAAACACCATACACAATATAAGTTATTAGATTATGTTCACCCTGTATTTCCTCAAGTATTCATCTTATATATTTTTTTATTGAAGTAAAAGTTTCATTCAAAAGCTACAAAGAACTTTTACAGATAAAAATACAAATACACAATACAAATATACAGTAAAAGTTTCTTATAGATAAAATTCACTAACCACATTTCCAAATACACAATAGAAGTACATATTATGGCAATTTTAAAAAACATGGGAAAAGAAACAAAAGAAACTTGGCACACAGACAATATGGTACAGGTACCTGAATGGCATCCTTCTTCTAGTAACGGACATCACCAGAAACAACAAGAGTGGCTCCTACAAACATAAAAAAAAATTTAGTAGTTAACATTCACCCTCTGAAGATTCAATCAGTTTATTCTAATTAATTTATTCAACAGGAAAACAATAAAAATAGAGAACAATATTTCTTTGCAAATACCAAAAAATAAACATTAAATTTTAAATTGGTTCTTTTTTGAGAGGTCCAAATTACTTCTTAAAGACTAGGAATCGAAACATGTGCCGATGCATATTTTACCAGAGAATTGCACCAATCTTCCTGTAGTTTAGAAAGTAAATTATACCACGATTATCGGACACAAAACTCATAGCAAACGACCATCACATTGATGGAGATTTGACTGCACTCTGCAGGGCTGGAACAATCATGGAACTCTTACCTCTAACTTTTGCCGCTAACAGGGCATTGAAAGTAGACTGAACAAAATTGTGAAGGTAATTTGGTTGGGTAAACACTTTCACCTAAGTAGATTCAGTGAAAATAAGTTAAAATCAAAAAAGAAAAAATTACTTTTAATAGTCACGTCAATCTTAAAGAGAATATCCTTGGAAGATTTTTTAAAAACAAAACAAAACAATGATCAACATCCAATCTCTTATCTCATGGTGTCTAACAGTAAATTGGCTCTTCAAAATGAACTTATTCACATTAATAACAATTTCAAAGACGTTGGTAGTTGGCTTAGGTTCCTGTGCTTCGTTTTCATTTCCTCTTCTTTTATCGAAACTAGCTCGTCAAGTATAGGATAGGATGCAGGGGCTGAAAGGAAAAGACCACTTGATGCAAGTATCGAAATCGAACTAGGAAATCATTTAGTACTTTGGAGAATAAAGCATCTTATGGTAAAAAAGCTTTTTATAGTCATCCTTCTTATATATATATAAGGCAAAGCATGAATCAATTATGTCAGCCCTCCTTGGCCTTCACTTACAGGATTTCCTCTTCATTACCATGCTAAAGTACCGAGAAAGACTTTCCACTCACTTCCTTTCCTCATGCATCCGTATACACCAAATGCATTCCTCTTTCGTAGAATTTATATCATCTATTTCAATATCCACTGTATTCGTCTTATCCATTCACCTTATTTCTAATATGGCTGGCCATACCCAACAATCTCAAGAGCCTGTCCCGCGAGACAGCTCTAAGGTCAATAGGTATTTTCACTTCCGATCCAATTAGAAGAACAAAGTAGTGCGACTGGTAAGGAAAGGTACCCGAAGGAGTGTACTCGGACTCCATTTTTTTCTTGAGAAATACCTCCTGAACTGTTTCGCTTGAGAGATAGATTAACCTCTCCTCAAACTTGTGGGCGCGAGAAACATAAACTAAGAATCGCCAGGGACTATATCTTTTTGAGCTCCAACCATTTCTAGGAAGCTAGACACTTCGCCCTGGAATTTCAACATCAAGCGCATGCACTGACCTGTCGTCGCCTTCTACACCTATTCTATCGCAACTATCAATCACTTTTGCTGGGGGCAGGTTCTGACCACACGATGTACCAAGCCTAGAGACTTATTCGTCTCCTTTTATGGGTATAGGGGCCGAAAAAGCATTCCTTATGTTCATTCTATATGTAAACAAATGCAATCCAAAACCACTCACCCCTAGGAGCACCAATTAGCATGGATTGCCAATTCTTATTAATCATAGCAGTCATCACCAGCTTCGGCCCTTTCCCTTTCTCGGATTTCCTAAGATCTCGCCTTTCTAGCCTGCCTTGTGTTGCTAGGAAATGGCTCTAAGCCTTTTTCGAGGCTTTCACCCCTAGTATATGGTGATATCAAACTCGAAAGCCAAAGATCTCTTTCCTCTCGTCCCGTCAGTAAACAGTCTTTAGTTTCTTCTGGGCCTAAGTCCCTTAGTTGAGTGCCGGCTGTCAGTGGGAGATACTTCCTGAACCCTTTGTTCAGTCGATAGTTGTGTTTTAGGGTCTTAAGTACTGTCGTCGCTTCCCCGCTTTCTGTTCGTTCAGTCGCCTCACTAACTCCGTGAAGGGAGCCCTCCTTTTCTCGTTCACTTCGTTTTCTGCTAACGGAATACCAACTAATGGACGAAGGACCTATAGCTAAGATTAGACCACAACGAGGCCGTAGTTTACTAATAAGGACAAAGATAGCTACCCTGGAGAGAAGGCACAAACAAGAGCATATTTATTAGATATCCCCACAATTATAGCTATTAGCTTAGCTGGAGTTTTGCTTGGCCGGCGGAGTACGAAACGCTAGCTCTCTCTACTTTAACACTTCGTTCACTGTTGGCCCGGAGTAAGACATGCCACCTTAATGCACTAGCCCGTTAGAAGGATTTTCACTATTACTGAACCGGCCTTCGAGACGAAAGGCACGAAAGCAGGCAACACGAGCATGCGACTTTCTGCGAGAATGCATTTTAAGGGTTTCTGATGATGGTTTGAAGAGGCACCGGTGCTTCGTGAGTGGGAGGAGTCTTTCCGTGAGCTAGAGCTTGAGCTTGCTCCCCCACTTTTTGCCTTGTTAGGCCCTGAAGTTTGTTCTTTGCCTTGGGATTTGCCCAGAAAGCGATTCAGTCAGTCTTCCCTCCGCCGCTGAGCTAATGTTCTTTCTTTTAAGTGAAAGAAGGGATCTATGTAATACACCTATTTATGAACCTACGACTTCGCCTTCTGGGGGTGAGTCCTCTTTGATCTTCTGACCGGTGCTATACGCGTCTTCCCTGACTGAATAGTCAAACTGCGTCTATTCAAATGCTGGATGTGCTTTCAACACCTGGGAATCTTGGACAAAACAATGATCAACATCCAATCTCTTATCTCATGGTGTCTAACAGTAAATTGGCTCTTAAAAATGAACTTATTCAGATTAATAACAATTTCAAAGAAGGATCATGCATAGCAAGCAGATCCAGTACCAAACTGAAGAAGCCATCTAGCCTAGTATATTTTATTTTATGCACACTCAAATATGACCATGCAGCAATTTATAAAGGATATTTACAAATTGGCTATTTTACTAGTCAAAGCTAGTCCATTAGACAACAAATTTATAAAAAAAAATACAAATATTTAAAAATACAAAATAAAATATATATATATATATATATATATATATGCGCACTAGCACCATCAAATACTTCATTACATAATTCAAATTTATAAGCATATAAATATTAAAGCAAAGATTAGATCTAAAATAAATACAAGCTAAATTAGCATGCATTAGATGAAAGAGCGTCTCCAACCCAACGCAACTGCTTCAAAATGGCGCTAGGTTGATTCTCCAATCAGACGCCAAAATGGTGTCCAGTAGCAACGCCAAATTTGGCGCAATTTATTTAATCTAATATGTTTCAATTGTATCTCATTTGTTAGTTAATGAATTTATTAAATATATACTTGTTAAGGTTAATTATTATTTATATTAACAATTTATATTGATAATGATAAATAAATTTAAATTATCTTTATTTGGAAAACATAAAAATAAAGTGAAAATACATTATAAATTACAATAATGATTTAATAATCCGGGAGATCATCACCGAATCCTCCAAAATCATTGAAATATTGTCCAAAATATTCATAGGTATTTTGGGATCCTCCGATTTATTGGGATCTTTTTTACATAATTCTTGATTGTTCATTTTGTAAATACTTGCCTAGGCTTTTATCAGTAATGGAATTTAAATCTTTAGTAAGATTTTATTATCCCCTTTATATTCAGTCATGGATAATCTTTTTTGCTCATTTTGAGCTCGTATCATCTGAAGGTCGTAATTTTTTTGCCTATTTGCACTGCTTTTTTTAAACAATTCAAGGAATAGCTTCAACTAATATCGAACTTTCTTCATCAGTTTTCTTTTTGAGTTTTGCTTTTATCACCCTAATGGGTCATTGAGATTCACTCCGGTCAATATCATCATCACTTACAATTATATACTTTATAGTAATTATAAATAAATTAATATAATATTTGTTTCACTCTTTAATAAATTTAATATTTTAAATAATAAATATTTAAGATTATTATTATATTAATTAAGGGGTAAAATAGTAATTATCTATGGATGATAAAATATAATACATTATTGTAATATTATATTAAATAAGGTGTAATGATAATTAATAAATAAGTAATATATAAAAAAATATTTTAGAGAAGATTCTTTTTAGTGTACTATTTGGTGTAATAAATAAGAATTGAAAATAATATTTGGTGTAAAAATTGCATCATGGGTTGGAGATGCCCCAAGTGACAGGAGAATAAATAAATCGAAGGATCTAATGCTGTATCCATAAAGGTTATAGAGACACATAGAATTGAATCAAAGAGAATTATTCTCTATTTGGTTCAATGGAGGGAAGGGGAGGGGAGGGATTTTAATGGAGGGGAGGGGAGGTGAAGGGAGGGGAGGGAATGAATTTTAATTAAATATGTGTTTGGTTCAAATGAGGGGAGGGGAGGGGAGGGGAGAGTTTTTAATTAGATATATATTTGGTTCAAGAAAAGAGGGAAGAGATTTTAAAACTAATTTACTATTTTATCCTTATAGCCTTTTATAAATAAAATTAAAACAATATAGGCTTATATTATCTTTAAATTAAATAAAGAATAAAATTAAAATTAAAAACTCTACATAATACGTGTTATTTAAAATAAAATTAAAACAAATATAAGATAAGAGAATAATAAGAATTGAATGATGAAACAAATATAAGAGAAATTTGTAATTAGGACAATTTTGGATTTTAATGTATAAGTAGGGATAATTTAGTCAATGTATTTAAAATTTTAATTGCGCTTACGAGGGATTTTGCTCTCCTCCCCTCCCTCCAAAGAATTGAACCAAACAAACATAATTTAAAATAATCTCTCTCCTCCCCTCCAAAACCCCCCAACCAAACACACTCTAACAGAATCTCATGAGTCTCATCAAAGCTCCGATTCAATACAACGAAATGCATGAAATCAATTGATCGTGACCGTTAATCAGATTTAATTAGATTAAACAAACTGATCTTAAAAAAAAGGCATAGAAAATAACGACAGATCCGATTAAAAATCGAGAATGAAAAGAGAAAAACCTTCTTGCGGAATGCGGAGGCCAGAAGTTCCAGGCTTCTGGCCGTCGATAGGCGCGGTATCCTTTCGCGTAACGTTGAACATCACCATTTCTTGAATTTGATTATGGAAATTGAAATTGCACTCTCCAGTGGATTTGGTTTTGTAGGAGAGACGAGTGAAGTTGACTGCGTTTTATAATTCTTAAAAAAAAAAAAAAAAAAAAAAAAAAAAAAGGAGCGAGAGAATAAGATAACGGATATGCGATTGAGCATTTAAAAGCCTCAAGTAACTGTAAGAAGATGGGAAAAGAGCGGTTTCCATATGGAGCTTTTCATTGGATCCAACGAAATTAAATACGTTTTTTAAAATATATATATATATATATCGAATTTGTTAAATTTATTTATTTCCTCGTTTTTATTCTGCGATTTAGAAAAGAAAAAAAAAAGTAAATTTATGGTAAAAATTATAATTAGCTATTGTAAGAATTTAAAATATTTTATTTTATTATTAAATTTATATTAAAATAATATTTTAATATTAAAATTATACAAAATTTAACATTTTACTATTTTTTCCATTAATTAAACTTAATTTTAAGATTTTTAAGTGCATTCCCTTATCAAACTACCTATATTTTTATCACCCGAAGGATAATCGTCTAATTCCTTTAATTTTTGTCGAGGTTATATATTCAATCCTAACATATATATTTAATTTAGGATTTGGGTGAGATATGATAAAATATATATTAAAAAAAAAACGTAGATCTATAGTTGAAATTAGACCCAGCCGGCGGTTCGGTTTCGGTTCGGAACCGAACCGAACCGGCCGATTTCTGGTTCCACAAGTGTGGAACCGGAACCGGAACCTTGAACTGAACCGGAACCGACCGGTTCGGTTCGGTTCCGAACCCTTTTTTTTAAAATAAAATAAAATAAATGAGATTAATTTTATAAATAAATAAAATTATTACATTGAAGAGCTTGAGCTTAAATTTTTACAAATTTAAGTTGCCTACGTATCCTCCATGGGTGAGAGGAATCAAAGCTCACGTAGTTCCATTACAATTTTAAGACATATCCCCTTTGTAAATTTACAATTTTACAATTATCAATCATCATTATCAGTTGATCCTTCGGCTCCGGTTCCGCTTGCACTTGTTGTTGCACTTGCAGATGCATTATCGAACAAATCTTCAAAATCATCGGGGGCATCTTCTTGTTGTCTCAGATCAGCTCGAGTCCAATCATACACACAAGCTGTTGCTTCTAGAGTGCTTGGATGTAATGAAAATCGTCTAGCTTCCAATATATTGCCTCCAATGCTGAAGGCTTGCTCAACCGCAACGGTGGAAATAGGTGCTGCCAATATATCTTTAGCAATAATTGATAAAACATGATATATATTTTGATGTCGGTTCCACCAGTCAAGGATTTTAAAATTTTTACTAACTAAACTTTCAGTAGGAAACTCGAAATTTGTAGATAAATAATTATCTAATTCGGGGTTATTAGTTGTCGTATCCCTAGTTTTTTTATTTCGTGCAATAACCAACGATCCCCTGCGCTAAGTCTTGTTTGAATTACCGGTTCGATACTATTAGATTCACCTAATGTTCCTAAGTTATATCTTACAATATAATCATTAAATAACTCAATTAAATCATTTCTTAATTTCGTCATTATTCTTGTAATATCAATTTCATCTAATATTCCTAAATAATCATAGTAAGCTTGTAAAACACCATTCAAACCTTCTAATTTAAATCTAGGATCAAAAACAGCAGCAATAAGATAAAGTAAAAGAATGTCTCTAAAATAATTCAACCATTTTAACTTCATAATAGTAATGGCTTCTAGCAAAACAATATCATTAGGATCGCTACTTTCAGCATATTCATCGAGAGCACCAACAATATTCAAACTTTCAAGAAGAAATAAATATGCTGTTGGATAATAAATACCGCTAAAAGTTAAAGTAGCTTCATTAAAAATGTTTAAAATATCTAAAATATTTTCACAAATATCCCATTGACTAGGATAAAGTGTGACATTTTGAACATGTTGAGAAAAAAAACTACATAATGCATCTTTGTATTGAAATGCTTGACATAAAAGAAAATAAGTTGAATTCCAACATGTTGGAACATCTCTTGAAAATTTAATCGGTTTAATACCATTTATTTTACAAAACTTCATCCATTCTCTCCTAACTTGAGAATATGACCAAATACAATTAAGTGTCATTTTAATAGGATCAAGGAAATGTGATAATAATTTTAGACCGTCTTGAACACATAAGTTAAGGACATGACATGTACAACGAATATGAAAAAATCGACCCCATAAATTTGGTTGACATAAGGATTTTAAATCATTGATGGATGCAGTATTTGCAGATGCATTATCAAACCCCCACAATAGTTGCAAATTGCTCGTTGTGTATCATCTTCTAGGCGTTCCAAATGAAAATGAATTTTGAAAACATCTGAGGAACGAGCCTTAACTTCTCTTCTCCGTGATTGTGCACCGACACTAGGGCCGCTCTCTTGGGTTGGCATATTTGACATTATGTTCTCAGATGAGCTTGTCATTTTTCGTTTGAGAAATTAGGAAGAAAAATAAGAAAATTGACTAATTACGAATGATAATAACTAATTGAATTGAGATTGAGCATAAGAGAATTGTATGAATTGAGATTGAGAATAAGAGAATTATAGGAAATGAGAGAGTTGAGAATTTGGTGTGTTGAAATAATGAAAAATGAATCATATTTATAGAGTTTTAGAATTTTTTTGAAACAAAAAATGCCCCTAAATATAACCATTTTATTACCGTTATTAGGGATATATTAGTAATTTAAATTTTATTTTATAATTTTTTTTAAAAAAAAAACATTTTTTTTTATTTATTAAACGGCTTTCTGCCCCCCATTGCGGCTCCCCAACGCCCAACGGCTACTAGCCGTTGGGCGTTGGGGAGGGTTTTTGTTTTTTTTTTTTTTTTTTTTTTTTTTTTTTTTTAACAGTTCCGGTTGGAACCGTAGAACCGGTGGAACCGTAAAGGTTCCACCGGTTCCGACCGGTTTGAGTTGGGGTCGAACCCCAACCGAACCGGTCGGCCACGGTTCCGGTTCCGAAACCGAAACCGGAACTGTGGCCAGGTCTAGTTGAAATATGACTCTTTTGGCCGGAGGGGATAAAGTGTATACCATAAAACAATTAAATATAAATTTATAAATTAAATAATTTAAAATAAGTAATCATTGTTTGATTATTTAATTTTACTTTCTACTCACTCACCAACAACCCATAAGTCAATTAGATTAAAGAAAATCGATCACCCCCTCCTCCCCTTTGTCTCCTTGTTCATTTACCACAATACCCCTATCAATATGTAAAATGACTCATTCAATTATTATACACATTACAAAATTTATATATTTATATATATTGATTTAAAAATAATTATATATTAATTATAACTTCATTTGTCATTTTATTAATTATTTTTTTATTTTATAATTTTTTGATTTTTTGATTTTTGTTAATAAATATTACAGATTTCGTATCTATTCATTTATTTTTTTTGATTCATTTTTAATTTAATTAATACTATTTATGTATTAAAAAAATATAATTTAACCAAATAAAATTAATTTATAAAATTAATTTTTTGATAGTCTATTTGTTTAATAAATCTAATATATTTATTAAAAAACCTTATTTTAAAAAAATTACTTTATTAAAAGTAGTGTTGATTCTGATTCTAATTTTATATACTCTTTATTAAAAGTTGTTTGTCTTATTTAATTTCGTAAATCAATATCCATATCTACTTTTACTTTTTTTTTAAAAAAAAAAATTATTAAAAAAATGTGTGATTCTGATTATGATTTATGATTTTATATTTTCTTTATTAAAAGTTGTTTGTTTGTCTTTTAATTTCGTAAATCAGTATCCATATCTACTTTTATTTTTTATTTTTAAAAAAATATTTATTATTAAAAGTTGTGTTGATTCTGATTATTATTATGATTTTATATTTTCTTTATTAAAAATTGTTTGTCTTATTGTAGAAGCTGATTTTCGCTCCAGGTCTACAATTAAGATTTCGTGAGGGGCACTGGCGATCCTGCAAAACAAAGATGTAGGGTGAGCGAGGAGGTCTACCCACCGGTGTGGTGGATGCCGTAGGCACTCCGACGCCCAAGTTAGTGAGAGAAATGAGATGTAAAATGTAAAGTCGTAGAGGGGGGAAAGGTTAGATGTTACCTTGACCCTTACCAATTGCCGGCGAGGGCGGTGGATGAGAGGTTTAGAGAGCTATGGAGAGAGTAATGTTGGGCTATCAGTATGAGAGCTAGAAGCTGAAAAAATCCTCGTTCCTCTTGGAGCCTTGTTCCTTATATATTCATGCTATAGTAACATGTGCCTTTATTGCCTTTTGATTAATCGTCTGTTGGATCATGGTAACAGTCAACTTTATGAGGAGCTATTACTGCGTTGTAGGCTGGAACGGATGGGTTGTGAATGACATTCATGAGCATGGGCGTTATGTGGACTGAAGTTGGGTGAAACCCGATTATGCTTTGAGCACGTGACGTCTCATTGGGTTTGGGTTATGAATCTTTAGGCCTCTATACGCTTTAATCATCGAGGCTTCCTTTTGAGGTAGAAGCTTGGGCCTGGAGTAAAAGGACGAAATTGCCCATGGACCAAATTTGGCCCATACAGTTTGTCTCATACTCTCTAAATGAAGTATTCATTGGCTTGGAGAGTACTTGACGCATGGGTCGCCTGGGACGATGCCATATTATGTTGGTGTACTCGGGCGTTGACGCTGCCTACTGATTGAACCAAACGAATGTCAAGTTATCAACTTGAGTCTACAAGAGCCATTGGGGAAGTACCCGGTCGTCCGAGCCAGATGATGGTCGGGACAATGAACTCGACTCTACTAAAGCCTTTGGGGAAATACCCAATCGATTTGACCAGATGAAGGTCAGAATATTAGTCATACAATATGTGCCTTCCATGTCTACAAGCTGACTCGGCATGAGTCTATGGGGGATGTCCCCGGTCGACTGGACTTGGTGAGGCCAGGAAGATATAAGTCATACGACATGTGTAATCCATGTCTACAACTTGACTCGGTCATGAGTCTATGGGGGATGTCCCCGGTCGACTGGACTTGGTGAGGCCAGGAAGATATAAGTCATACGACATGTGTAATCCATGTCTATAACCTGACTCGACGTGAATCCATAGGGGGATGTCCCCGGTCGACTGAACCGGATGAAGGTTCGGGATATAAGTCATACGACATGTGTGGTCCATGTCAAAAACTTGACTCGACATGAGTCCATGGGGGATGTCCCCGGTCGACTGTACCGGATGAAGGTTCAGGATATAAGTCATACGACATGTGTGGTCCATGTCAAAAACTTGACTCGACGTGAGTCCATGGGGGATGTCCCCGGTCGACTGTACCGGATGAAGGTTCAGGATATAAGTCATACGACATGTGTGGTCCATGTCAAAATCTTGACTCGACGTGAGTCCATGGGGGATGTCCCTGGTCGACTGAACCAGAGGAAGGTTCAGGAAGACCTCCATACTACGGGTCAAAAGACCGAGGGATTCTTTAATGTCATCTGGACCAGATGGAGGTCCAGGTCTTGTATATATTGTATGTTATTACTTACATGTTCTGAGAGCATGAATCATGAAAGCGACGAAGAGCAAGTTCTTTTTATCTATTATCTATAAGCTTCGTTGAGTAAGCCAGTTGATCTTCATGTATCAGTAAGCTCTGTTGATTTAGTCAGATGTTGATCAATCCAGTAGTTCGTTGGATGGTATATTTTTCTTTCGTACTTGTTGTTCGATGGTTCCCCAAAATAAGAATGTGCGTCGTTTGGGGATCATGTCCACCGGGCAATCGACAGCTCGCCATGTTATCTCATCCAAGCTTAGAGGAGTTCCTCTCGTAAAAACATGTTTGTTGTATCGACTGGGCTGGATTTCAATAATACTACCGTGTGGTTTGGATATCATTCATAGTACATGTCCACACCGTCTGAGATTAAAAAACTACTAGTCATATATGTGGATCGTTTTGGTAGTTTTATATTTTATGTGTATCTCAATTCTGATCATAATATGTGAGTGGGCTTCTTCTCTTCATGCACGTGGGGTCGTCTTTCACTTTTACTAATTGGCAAGCTCTTCTTGGATCCCTAGCGACCTTGTTTGTGTGGGCTGCACATGGAGTTTGTCGAGTAGTCTACTGTACTTGGCATTTGGCATTGGGCTCGTTGGGGCCATTTATCTTTTGCACTTAGTGTAGCTTTATTTGCACTGTAGGTAGTGAGCTCTTAACTTTTTCAGCATTGGCTTTATCTTAACTTTTTGTCACTTTTCAGGTTTCTTTCGTCGAGTGACTATTTCTTCAGTAGTCTCGTGAAGCCTGATGGAGACTTTGAAGAGTTTTTTTTTTTTTTTGAATGGACTTCTTTTCCTCATATATCCTTGTTTACCCAACTTGCAGTCTCGCTTATGGTAGCATTTGCCCAGCAGTCTCTTCCGAGAGGTGCCTAAGACTTAGAATCCAAGCAACCAACTCGACGCCATCTCCAACAACCGGATCAGGCAAGTGTCCCGAAGTATATGCCGATCCAGAAGCCACCCCAAGCAATAGCAGTCTAAGAGATCCGAGATACCCAAGAATTCTTGGATCTCCCTTCGTATGGACCCGATGGAGTCATTGATTTTTTCAATCTACAAGACCCAAATGTAGACTCAAATTTGGAACATACACTGCTCCTTCAGCACAGCCTTATATCAGCCTCAACGACTCAATACCAAACTATAGCTCTGCTCATACATATTCGACAAGAACACCGAAACAAAGGCGAGTCACCAGCTGAGCAACAAAACATCACCAAACCAGGGGCAAATCACATCAATAGCTTCGAGATTGTGAGCATTTTTCTCTGATCACCATTTTTTTTTTAAATGTAGCAACCGAAACTTTTGTGTATTATGGGATATAAATTGTAATGGGGATGGAAATTTGATTTTTGATTTTTGATTCTCACATGTAGAATCAAATAGAGACTGCCAGCTGCTCGAGGAAATGTCGGGCTACTGCTGTTGATAAACTGCCGACTGCTCATGGATTACTGCCGGGGTATTGAGGTACCATTGGGGAAACAACTGAATTCCCAACTCTAGCACTATGACTAACAAGGAAAGGATGCATAAAAGGCCCTGATCTTCGTATGTTTGAACTGTTTTTCGTTGCCCTTTGAGTAACATGTGGAATCAAAGTTTGACCACCACTACCAATTTGAGTATTGGGTGTAGAGGAGAGAGAAGAGTGTTGCTCCCAACTGTGATAATGGAGATCCGTGGCAAGGAAATTGTACGAAGTTGGCTTAACATTGTGAATCGACGGACCATTCCATGGGTTGGTAAGATTGGAATTAACTGAAGCACTTCCAATGGTGTTTGAGGATGAGGGTTGAATGGGTCCAAATTTAGCAAGCATATGGATATGGATGGGTGGCCGGTGAGACAGCATCGCGTTCAGTAAAGAATCAGCAGATCATGATATTCGACGAAAATCCTCCTTCCTGAAAAGATGAATGAGGTCGCGTTAAGCTACCTAATGGACACCCAGTGAACTCCGAAAGACACTTCAGAGTAAGCTTCACAAAGATCCTCATCATGGGTTCAGTCATCCATGCTTGTTGTTTGGAATAAAGGAGGAATCCCATTCGAAAATCATTGTGTTATGTCGAATGGGACAGTAGCATTGCTGGAGGGTGTGGTTTCTTTGTTGGACTCTTAGTTTTGATTGACTGTTTGGATGGCTTCTGGGGCTTGGTTTTTGTAACTTTGGGCGTCGTTTGGTCTCGGTTTTGCTTTGGGCTTTGTGGTTTTGGCTTAGGTTGGGCGATTGCACGTGTCTCTGCGTGTTTTCTTTCTCATTTTCTGCTCGTGGGCCTCCTTGTTTCAGCTGGATTATCGTCGTGTGGGATTTGTCGCATGGGTAATGGGTTTAGTGATGGTTATTATTATAAAATGAGCAGAACGTGGTGGGGAACTTTATTCGAGTGGAGTATTCTCTTCAAAATGAATATATTGTCTCACAATGTTAAGTGAGACACCTCATAGCGAATCTTCACAAGTGTTAATTGGAGTATCTCCATGATCTGTCTTCATTTGGAGCATCTTCTTTTAGCCGAGTCTACATTATTGTAGTGTCGAATAGGCCACTCAATTATCATAAGATGAATATTTATTTGGAACATTCATTCATAGTCGAGACTACTATGTAGTATCAAGTGGTGTTTCCACCTCTAGCTAATAGTTCTTCCTTAATGTATGGGGTGGAACCTCAACCATCTAGCTAGGAATTTTCCTATCTCATGTCGAATAAGATCTTGAGCTAGTGACAAGCCTCACATGTGGGGTGTCGAGTGAAATCTTTAACAAGTGACAAGCTACATATAATAATGCCAATTGGGGCATCATCAACAAAGAAATGTCGAGTGAGACATCTCTAACAAGTCCTGCGCCTCAATGTGAATGTCGACTGTGATTTCTTTATCATTATCAGGTTGTAAATTATAGTGTCGACTGGGACACCATAGCAAGTCTCATACTATAAATGGTGGTACCAACTATGACATCTATTATAATTCCCCAGCCACAAATTGATGTCGACTGGGATGCCTATAACAATTTTCAAGCAATATGGTGTAGTATGGGCTGGGACAGCTATAACAAGTCCCAAACTATGATACCTAATACAAGTCCCACGTTTTACTAATGTCGACTGGGAGAATCTTAAAAAGTGCAAGTCATACCTAGTTATGTTGACCAGGATGTCCTCGCCAAATCTTCATTCGGGTACTGTTGATTGGGACAATCTCCTTATGCCAAGTGCATCGCTTCATCATATGAGGTGAATGGTAAGGAAAATGGTTCCATTGACGGAACACGCCTTGTTCCCAATGTAGGTCCGTGAGAATGGTCGAATTGAGTCTAAAATTATTGACAATCTATTAATGTCTTCTGGAGGAGATGAGGATCATCTCAACGTCATCTGAAGAAGATAACACTTCTTTCACGTAGTCTGGAAGTGATGGCAATCCTCCTTTATAGTTTATTGGTTGATTGGAGTATGACTGTGGTTTATGAGGATATTCTCTGGTCGACTGGTAGAAGTGTGTAGAATGATCCAATTGTTGGTTCACTGGTAGTCCGGCACCGGGTAGGCTAGAGAGAATCACTCTTTCTAACTTTTGTATTTCCTTACGCATGGAGGAGATAATTTGTTGTAATCGGTCGGCTGGAGAATCATGGTGGCTTTTCTGGTGATTAAGTAGATGGTCGGTTGATGGTGGATTTCCACTTGCCATATTTTTCGAATGCTCCTAATGGATTGGATCAAATGATAGGATTGATGAGGTGTCCCGTAGCCTCGGGCCTTTGGGAGGTTGAAGATATGTGCTCCAATGTTTGTAATTTTTATTGGAGGGTGACTAATTAGGTGATCATAAGATCTGGTGTTTACTCGTTGCGTGGTACATACGATTAGGGGAAGGATCGTAGATGGTGAGATCTTTGCATGCTATGAATCGCTAGGGCCCCACTATGGGCGCCAAACTGTAGAAGCTGATTTTCGCTCCAGGTCTACAATTGAGATTTCGTGAGGGGCACTGGTGATCCTGCAAAATAAAGATGTAGGGTGAGCGAGGAGGTCTACACACCGGTGTGGTGGATGCCATAGGCACTCTGACGCCCAAGTCAGTGAGGGAAATGAGATGTAAAAGTCATAGAGGGGGGAATAAGGTTAGATGTTACCTTGACCCTTACCAACTGCCGTGAGGGTGGTAGATGAGAGGTTTAGAGAGCTATGGAGAGAGTAATGTTGGGCTATCAGTATGAGAGCTAGAAGCTGAAAAGATCCTCGTTCCTCTTGGAGCCTTGTTCCTTATATATTCATGCTATAGTAACGTGTGCCTTTATTGCCTTTTGATTAATCGTCCGTTGGATTCTGGTAACAATCAACTTTATGAGGAGCTATTACTGCGTTGTAGGCTGGAACGGATGAGTTGTGAATGACATTTATGAGCATGGGCGTTATGTGGACTGAAGTTGGGTGAGCCCCGATTATGCTTTGAGCATGTGACGTCTCATTGGGTTTGGGCTTATGAATCTCTAGGCCTCTATCCGCTTTAATCATCGAGGCTTCCTTTTGAGGTAGAAGCTTGGGCCTGGAGTAAAAGGACGAAATTGACCCTGGACCAAATTTGGCCCATACACTTATTTAATTTCGTAAATCAGTATCCATATCTACTTTTACTTTATTAAAAGTTATTTATTTTATTTGTGTTTACTTCTTATATAAAGAGGTAGTTTGTAAGTTTAAATGTAAGATCATTTGAGCCTCTCTCATCTCATTCTCTCTTTCCCCTTCAACATATCATTATCTCTTCTTAGAATAGAGTTATCATCTTAGGAAAACATTATGGATAACTATAACTTGGGCTCATTTTCAGATAGTTGGTCAGGCGAGAATGAAGTTCGAAGTGGGGAAAGCATCTCCAGCAAGATTTGACATTTCACTTGTGTGTACTATTGTCCACCTGAAATTTTATAATATTAAGATGAAATTTTAAGCATTAAATATGAAAATAAAATATTAAACATGAAAAAACAAACTATTGCGCACTTGAAATTGTATAATATTAACCTGAAATATGAGCATTAGATATAAAAATTACAAAACTATTACCTCCTGAAATTTTGTACATTAACTTGAAATTTTGGACATTAGACACGAAATTAAAGCATTGAACATAAAAATTTTAAAATTATTCCTCATATGAAATTGAATAAAATTAACATGAAATACGAGCATTAAGCATGAAAATTACAATATTATTGTTCACCTAAAATTTCATAATATTAAACTGATATTTTGAACATTAGACACGAAAATATGTCATTGAACATGAAGTAAAAGGACGAAATTGCCCCTGGACCAAATTTTGCCCATACACTTATTTAATTTCGTAAATCAGTATCCATATCTACTTTTACTTTATTAAAAGTTATTTATTTTATTTGTGTTTACTTCTTATATAAAGAGGTAGTTTGTAAGTTTAAATGTAAGATCATTTGAGCCTCTCTCATCTCATTCTCTCTTTCCCCTTCAACATATCATTCTCTCTTCTTAAAATATAGTTATCATCTTCGGAAAACATTATAAATAACTGTAACTTGGGCTCATTTTCAGATAGTTGGTCAGACGAGAATGAAGTTCGAAGTGGGGGAAAGCATCTCCAGCAAGATTTGACATTTCACTTGTGTGTACTATTGTCCACCTGAAATTTTATAATATTAAGATGAAATTTAAGCATTAAATATGAAAATAAAATATTAAACATGAAAAAACAAACTATGCGCACTTGAAATTGTATAATATTAACCTGAAATATGAGCATTAGATATAAAAATTACAAAAACTATTACCTCCTGAAATTTTGTACATTAACTTGAAATTTTGGACATTAGACACGAAATTAAAGCATTGAACATAAAAATTTTAAAATTATTCCTCATATGAAATTGAATAGAATTAACATGAAATACGAGCATTAAGCATGAAAATTACAATATTATTGTTCACCTAAAATTTCATAATATTAACTGATATTTTGAACATTAGACACGAAAATATGTCATTGAACATGAAGTAAAAGGACAAAATTACCCCTGGACCAAATTTGGCCATACACTTATTTAATTCGTAAATCAGTATCCATATCTACTTTTACTTTATTAAAAGTTATTTATTTTATTTGTGTTTACTTCTTATATAAATAGTTAGTTTGTAAGTTTAAATGTAAGATCATTTGAGCCTCTCTCATCTCATTCTCTCTTTCCCCTTCAACATATCATTCTCTCTTCTTAGAATATAGTTATCATCTTCGGAAAACATTATAGATAACTGTAACTTGGGCTCATTTTCAGATAGTTGGTCAGACGAGAATGAAGTTCGAAGTGGGGAAAGCATCTCCAGCAAGATTTGACATTTCACTTGTGTGTACTATTGTCCACCTGAAATTTTATAATATTAAGATGAAATTTTAAGCATTAAATATGAAAATAAAATATTAAACATGAAAAAACAAACTATTGCGCACTTGAAATTGTATAATATTAACCTGAAATATGAGCATTAGATATAAAAATTACAAAACTATTACCTCCTGAAATTTTGTACATTAACTTGAAATTTTGGACATTAGACACGAAATTAAAGCATTGAACATAAAAATTTTAAAATTATTCCTCATATGAAATTGAATAGAATTAACATGAAATACGAGCATTAAGCATGAAAATTACAATATTATTGTTCACCTAAAATTTCATAATATTAAACTGATATTTTGAACATTAGACACGAAAATATGTCATTGAACATGAAGTAAAAGGACAAAATTACCCCTGGACCAAATTTGGCCCATACACTTATTTAATTTCGTAAATCAGTATCCATATCTACTTTTACTTTATTAAAAGTTATTTATTTTATTTGTGTTTACTTCTTATATAAAGAGGTAGTTTGTAAGTTTAAATGTAAGATCATTTGAGCCTCTCTCATCTCATTCTCTCTTTCCCCTTCAACATATCATTCTCTCTTCTTAGAATATAGTTATCATCTTCGGAAAACAATATGGATAACTGTAACTTGGGCTCATTTTCAGATAGTTGGTCAGGCGAGAATGAAATTCGAAGTGGGGAAAGCATCTCCAGCAAGATTTGACATTTCACTTGTGTGTACTATTGTCCACCTGAAATTTTATAATATTAAGATGAAATTTAAGCATTAAATATGAAATAAAATATTAAACATGAAAAAAACAAACTATTGCGCACTTGAAATTGTATAATATTAACCTGAAATATGAGCATTAGATATAAAAATTACAAAACTATTACCTCCTGAAATTTTGTACATTAACTTGAAATTTTGGACATTAGACACGAAATTAAAGCATTGAACATAAAAATTTTAAAATTATTCCTCATATGAAATTGAATAGAATTAACATGAAATACGAGCATTAAGCATGAAAATTACAATATTATTGTTCACCTAAAATTTCATAATATTAAACTGATATTTTGAACATTAGACACGAAAATATGTCATTGAACATGAAGTAAAAGGACGAAATTGCCCCTAGACCAAATTTGGCCCATACACTTATTTAATTTCGTAAATCAGTATCCATATCTACTTTTACTTTATTAAAAGTTATTTATTTTATTTGTGTTTACTTCTTATATAAAGAGGTAGTTTGTAAGTTTAAATGTAAGATCATTTGAGCCTCTCTCATCTCATTCTCTCTTTCCCCTTCAACATATCATTCTCTCTTCTTAGAATAGAGTTATCATCTTCGGAAAACATTATGAATAACTATAACTTGGGCTCATTTTCATATAGTTGGTCAGGCGAGAATGAAGTTCGAAGTGGGGAAAGCATCTCCAGCAAGATTTGACATTTCACTTGTGTGTACTATTGTCCACCTGAAATTTTATAATATTAAGATGAAATTTTAAGCATTAAATATGAAAATAAAATATTAAACATGAAAAAACAAACTATTGCGCACTTGAAATTGTATAATATTAACCTGAAATATGAGCATTAGATATAAAAATTACAAAACTATTACCTCCTGAAATTTTGTACATTAACTTGAAATTTGGACATTAGACACGAAATTAAAGCATTGAACATAAAAATTTTAAAATTATTCCTCATATGAAATTGAATAAAATTAACATGAAATACGAGCATTAAGCATGAAAATTACAATATTATTGTTCACCTAAAATTTCATAATATTAAACTGATATTTTGAACATTAGACACGAAAATATGTCATTGAACATGAAGTAAAAGGACGAAATTGCCCCTGGACCAAATTTTGCCCATACACTTATTTAATTTCGTAAATCAGTATCCATATCTACTTTTACTTTATTAAAAGTTATTTATTTTATTTGTTTACTTCTTATAAAAGAGGGTAGTTTGTAAGTTTAAATATAAGATTATTTGAGCCTCTCTCATCTCATTCTCTCTTTCCCCTTCAACATATCATTCTCTCTTCTTAAAATATAGTTATCATCTTCGGAAAACATTATAAATAACTGTAACTTGGGCTCATTTTCAGATAGTTGGTCAGACGAGAATGAAGTTCGAAGTGGGGAAGGCATCTCCAGCAAGATTTGACATTTCACTTGTGTGTACTATTGTCCACCTGAAATTTTATAATATTAAGATGAAATTTTAAGCATTAAATATGAAAATAAAATATTAAACATGAAAAAACAAACTATTGCGCACTTGAAATTGTATAATATTAACCTGAAATA
Organism: Zanthoxylum bungeanum; assembly: GCA_019454045.1. Taxonomy (NCBI): domain Eukaryota; kingdom Viridiplantae; phylum Streptophyta; class Magnoliopsida; order Sapindales; family Rutaceae; genus Zanthoxylum; species Zanthoxylum bungeanum. The sequence goes on from SKCR01017972.1 coordinate 26,788, forward strand.
TGAGCATTAGATATAAAAATTACAAAACTATTACCTCCTGAAATTTTGTACATTAACTTGAAATTTTGGACATTAGACACGAAATTAAAGCATTGAACATAAAAATTTTAAAATTATTCCTCATATGAAATTGAATAGAATTAACATGAAATACGAGCATTAAGCATGAAAATTACAATATTATTGTTCACCTAAAATTTCATAATATTAAACTGATATTTTGAACATTAGACACGAAAATATGTCATTGAACATGAAGTAAAAGGACAAAATTACCCCTGGACCAAATTTGGCCATACACTTATTTAATTTCGTAAATCAGTATCCATATCTACTTTTACTTTATTAAAAGTTATTTATTTTATTTGTGTTTACTTCTTATATAAAGAGGTAGTTTGTAAGTTTAAATGTAAGATCATTTGAGCCTCTCTCATCTCATTCTCTCTTTCCCCTTCAACATATCATTCTCTCTTCTTAGAATATAGTTATCATCTTCGGAAAACATTATAGATAACTGTAACTTGGGCTCATTTTCAGATAGTTGGTCAGACGAGAATGAAGTTCGAAGTGGGGAAAGCATCTCCAGCAAGATTTGACATTTCACTTGTGTGTACTATTGTCCACCTGAAATTTATAATATTAAGATGAAATTGTAAGCATTAAATATGAAAATAAAATATTAAACATGAAAAAACAAACTATTGCGCACTTGAAATTGTATTAATTAACCTGAAATATGAGCATTAGATATAAAAATTACAAAACTATTACCTCCTGAAATTTTGTACATTAACTTGAAATTTTGGACATTAGACACGAAATTAAAGCATTGAACATAAAAATTTAAAATTATTCCTCATATGAAATTGAATAGAATTAACATGAATACGACGAGCATTAAGCATGAAAATTACAATATTATTGTTCACCTAAAATTTCATAATATTAAACTGATATTTTGAACATTAGACACGAAAATATGTCATTGAACATGAAGTAAAAGGACAAAATTACCCCTGGACCAAATTTGGCCCATACACTTATTTAATTTCGTAAATCAGTATCCATATCTACTTTTACTTTATTAAAAGTTATTTATTTTATTTGTGTTTACTTCTTATATAAAGAGGTAGTTTGTAAGTTTAAATGTAAGATCATTTGAGCCTCTCTCATCTCATTCTCTCTTTCCCCTTCAACATATCATTCTCTCTTCTTAGAATATAGTTATCATCTTCGGAAAACAATATGGATAACTGTAACTTGGGCTCATTTTCAGATAGTTGGTCAAGCGAGAATGAAGTTCGAAGTGGGGAAAGCATCTCCAGCAAGATTTGACATTTCACTTGTGTGTACTATTGTCCACCTGAAATTTTATAATATTAAGATGAAATTTTAAGCATTAAATATGAAAATAAAATATTAAATGAAAAAACAAACTATTGCGCACTTGAAATTGTATATAATATTAACCTGAAATATGAGCATTAGATATAAAAATTACAAAACTATTACCTCCTGAAATTTTGTACATTAACTTGAAATTTTGGACATTAGACACGAAATTAAAGCATTGAACATAAAAATTTTAAAATATTCCTCATATGAAATTGAATAGAATTAACATGAAATACGAGCATTAAGCATGAAAATTACAATATTATTGTTCACCTAAAATTTCATAATATTAAACTGATATTTTGAACATTAGACACGAAAATATGTCATTGAACATGAAGTAAAAGGACGAAATTGCCCCTGGACCAAATTTGGCCCATACACTTATTTAATTTCGTAAATCAGTATCCATATCTACTTTTAATTTATTAAAAGTTATTTATTTTATTTGTGTTTACTTCTTATATAAAGAGGTAGTTTGTAAGTTTAAATGTAAGATCATTTGAGCCTCTCTCATCTCATTCTCTCTTTCCCCTTCAACATATCATTCTCTCTTCTTAGAATATAGTTATCATCTTCGGAAAACATTATGGATAACTGTAACTTAGGCTCATTTTCAGATAGTTGGTCAGGCGAGAATGAATTTCGAAGTGGGGAAAGCATCTCCAGCAAGATTTGACATTTCACTTGTGTGTACTATTGTCCACCTGAAATTTTATAATATTAAGATGAAATTTTAAGCATTAAATATGAAAATAAAATATTAAACATGAAAAAACAAACTATTGCGCACTTGAAATTGTATAATATTAACCTGAAATATGAGCATTAGATATAAAAATTACAAAACTATTACATCCTGAAATTTTGTACATTAACTTGAAATTTTGGACATTAGACACGAAATTAAAGCATTGAACATAAAAATTTTAAAATTATTCCTCATATGAAATTGAATAGAATTAACATGAAATACGAGCATTAAGCATGAAAATTACAATGTTATTGTTCACCTAAAATTTCATAATATTAAACTGATATTTTGAACATTAGACACGAAAATATGTCATTGAACTTGAAGTAAAAGGAAGAAATTGCCCCTGGACTAAATTTGGCCCATACACTTATTTAATTTCGTAAATCAGTATCAATATCTACTTTTACTTTATTAAAAGTTATTTATTTTATTTGTGTTTACTTCTTATATAAAGAGGTAGTTTGTAAGTTTAAATGTAAGATCATTTGAGCCTCTCTCATCTCATTCTCTCTTTCCCCTTCAACATATCATTTTTTCTTCTTAGAATATAGTTATCATCTTCGGAAAACATTATGGATAACTGTAACTTGGGCTCATTTTCAGATAGTTGGTCAGGCGAAAATGAAGTTCGAAGTGGGGAAAGCATCTCCAGCAAGATTTGACATTTCACTTGTGTGTACTATTGTCCACCTGAAATTTTATAATATTAAGATGAAATTTTAAGCATTAAATATGAAAATAAAATATTAAACATGAAAAAACAAACTATTGCGCACTTGAAATTGTATAATATTAACCTGAAATATGAGCATTAGATATAAAAATTACAAAACTATTACCTCCTGAAATTTTGTACATTAACTTGAAATTTTGGACATTAGACACGAAATTAAAGCATTGAACATAAAAATTTTAAAAATTATTCCTCATATGACATTGAATAGAATTAACATGAAATACGAGCATTAAGCATGAAAATTACAGTATTATTGTTCACCTAAAATTTCATAATATTAAACTGATATTTTGAACATTAGACACGAAGATATGTCATTATACATGAAAATTACAAAACTATTATCCACTTGAAATTGTATAACATTGACCTTAAACATGAGCATTAAATATGAAAATTACAATATTATTATCTACTTGAAATTTTAAACATTAAACATAAAAATTCACTTTAATTTTGACACTAATTTAACTTTAATTTGACATATTTAGTTTAATTTTAATTTTAATTTTAATATGTTTATTTTATTTTATTTATATTATATTATGTTAATAATAATTTAATAATAATTTTTTATCCCAATAGCACTTACTAATTGGTGCCCATCTACAGGCATGTTTGGCTGCCATTTAGCAGCCAAACAATGGAGACATTTTTCAAGCGCGTCTCCGGAAATTTAACTCTCTTGGTATCAATACCAGCCAAGCCCATATTTTTCAAGTTTAACAAGAGATGGCTACTAGTCTACCACATGTTTAAATGGACACAACGGCTGTAGCCACAACTGAGAATCCAATTGCTGAGATTAAAACTTAATCTTTAATACAATAAAAAAAAATGAAAAAAAATAATATTATTTGAATATCCGGTAACTCAAAATTTTGGATGTTAAACACGAAAATATGAACATTGAATATAAATATTGTCATTTACACTAGAGACAAGATTTGACATCAATTTGACTTGAAACTATTATTCACCTACAAATTTATAACATTAACTTGAAATTTTGGATATTAAACATGATCAAAGGATAACAAATATGTAAATATAATAAACCTGAAATTTATTACCATTAATTATAAATTTTAGGCATTAAATATGAAAGAAATAATTTTCACATGTGACCAAAAATTTGACATTTACACTACAATGAGCTGTTCAATTATTTCTGCACTATCAAGGAATTATGATAATATCACTATACCACCTAACTTTTTTTATTTTGTATTAAGGAATCACTATAATATTAAAGAGAGCTGACAAAACACAATCCATCAATTCGAAGTTTGAGTGGTTAATTAGACGGTTGGTGTCAACCTAGTTAATAACCGTGTCGGATTTAGATTTCAAGTGCTTAACCCACCAATCCGTTTAGATATGATTATATTTACTCAAAATTATTTTTCATTTTTTAATCAAAATTATAATGTAGGTCTCAACCTTCAAATATTGGACATGATTTTTCCTATTTGTGAAAGGAAACATTTTTTAATGGTGACCTATTTTATTAAATTTTAGATAAACTTAATTTTTGGTGGTGTAATACTTTTAATGGACTTCGATGGTCTTTTGAATCTGTAGATTTTTATTTTTTTTAATTTTAATATATGTTATCACACTCGTCCCCTTAGATAAGGTGGATGTGACATAGAGCCGTGAAACTGACAGAGTCATATGTAAAAAGATGAAGAATCTTATTTACGCACTAGCCAATCGGTAAACGATCAGCCGGGTAAAGATCTTCGTAATTAAGCCAAAAAGGATTCTCAACGATACATAATAATTACAGTAATGAACGAGATTTATAAAGGACCCACAAATCCAATGACCTAAGATAAGATCCTAAGTTTAAAGAGGATTTGAGGACGAATCCTATTTAAGAGGAGAGAATTTGTAACGACCAGGAATTCCGACTGACCGATTCACTGTGGGACGAGTCTCACATAATATAAATTATGTTGAGACACATATACGCTCACAGAGTAACTTTGGGGATAAACGGTAAATCCTTCGTAATCTAGATACAAAATTTTATGATGATCCAATCCGAATAGCCCATGGTATTTGGGCCGTAACTTTCTCATACGAACTCCGAATTTTATGAATTTTATATCGTTGGAAATTTGAGATAGAGACTTACAACCGTCGCGTTGAATATTTTTCCAAATTTAAACCAAAAATGGGCTAAAAATACATATCAAAGTTTTAGATGAATAGTACATGAGGGCATTCTGGTAAATTCTGCATGTTTCTTGAAAATTCTACATCTTTCTTTTTTTAATGCCAAGTATAAAAGGGAAACACTATTCATGAATCCCAAAAATTAGAAAAGAGGAAGCAAAAACGTAGAAGAATGAGAGGGAAAGAAGAAGAAGAAGAAGGAATAAGGAAGAAGAAAGAAGAAGAAGAGAGAAAAGGAAAGAAAATAGAGAAAATGAAGAAGATGAAGCAAGGAAGAGCATTGCCCTCATTGGAATGCTTGAAGAATCAAAAGAAAGAGGTAAGAAATCCATAACCCAAATTGTGAAATTTTAAGTTTTGATGAGTTAATACTTGTATTGTGTTGAGAGATTGGTTGTGATGATGATAGTATAATTTTTGGCATTAAGACAATATGAATGTTAAGAAATCCCTACTTGTGGAGTTTTGGGTTTAACTTTGTGAAGTGTATGAGGTAGATTAAAATTTAATTGCTGATGAGTTGGTGGTTTAGTGTATGTGAAGTTGGGTGTAATATGATGTGTTGTCTATTGGTTTTAGTATGGAAGTGTTGGTATGAGGTGTAGTTGATGTTTTGTGCATTGGATGAGCTTAGAGAAGCAAAACAGAATCCTGGAAAACCAGATCACGTCACGATACTGAAGAGCTTTGCGTCGCGACGCGACGCGACGCGCAAGAGTAAAATTGTTGCACGCCTCTGGACGCCGCACGTCGTGACGTGCAAGGGTTTGCATCGTGACGCGTGGCACATAATTTCCCAGAATCAGTTTGTAACCACCTCAGTTCTACCTTAGCGTGTTATAGACCACCCTTAAGGTCTCGTATCTTTTTCTAAGCACACATTACATCTTTGTACAAGTATAATATACGAAGCTACGATATCACGTACTTGAATTTAGTAGTTTAGCCTAGTTCCAGAACTTATCTCATAGTTTTTAGTCTAATCAAGTTATCACTTATAGACCATTGCAGGAGTTGCAATCTCCTTCGAAGAAGCGGTATAGCTCCAGCCAGAGTCTGAACACAGTGAGTGGATACTCTCTTTTCCGGTTGATTTTTCATTTATGTTATTAAATACAAACTTATTTTCAGTAATTAGGGGCGTTAGCCATATTTGATTTCTGATGCTATTAGAAAGGAAATATTTTGAACCGTTTTGAATTTTAATCAAGATTTCTATGTTTTCGGGGCATGGGGGAAAAACCCACCCCAGTATGTAACTTGACACAGTTTGGAATTGACGGACAGATGACATGTGCACATGTAGAGGACTGGGGGACGGCGATACGTAATGCCCTCAGATCCTAGTTCAGGACTAGGGGACGGCGATACGTAACGCCCCTAGACCATAATTTTAGAGCTTGAAGGGTAGCATAGATCCGCACCCCCAGTTCTAGTTTGTGGCTTGGGGGGCGACGATACGTAACGCCCCAAGACAACCAGTTTCTGAGACAGGAATGGCATGCTTTGGGGGACGGCGATACGTAATGCCCCAAAGTCATGGTTTTGCATTCCTGGCTCCAGATAGGCGTATGGGGGGACGACGATACGTAACGCCCTCATACATCAAGTTTTTCAGATACAGACCAGGTTCCAGATATCAGAATTTCAGAAACAAAGTTTTCAGATATCAGATTTCCAGTAAACAGTTTTCAGAAAATCAGAGATCTGAAATAGTTTTCAGAAACCAGACTTTCAAAACCAAAATCAGAAAGATAAGATTTATAAAAGAGATTTCAAGCAAAGTTTTCAGAAAAATAGTTTTCATATAAGTTAATTTTGAAACTTTGGTTTTAGAACCAAATGATTTTATATCAGTATTTCAGTTGTTTTTATCGTGGTACATACATATGTACTGATGTGCGGGATCTGCTGATTAGCAGGAGACTGCCTTCAGATGAGATCGACCTGCGAGTCAGAAACGGGACGAGAGTCGCTGTTTTGGCTGTAGGAACCTAAGTTTTGGAACTGCCCTTTGGGCACGTACTTAAATTAGGAAACTGTTAAAATGTACCTAGTTTGACTAGAAACATTATCTCTATATCTAGTTTAACCCGTTGCGGGTATACCTTTATGTTCCAGAACACTAGGTGTTTTGTTTATAAAGATGATATTGAGATATACATATTAGATGTGAATAACAGTATTTATATTTCGAATATAAATGAATCTCAAACATATAACATGACAAACAAAAGGCTCAAGCTGAGTAAATCAGATGAGACTTATTAGTGGCATTGTTGTCTGGGACACATTAACAATACTCGTATGTCCACTCTTTGGAAGAATGGATACTTGGACGAATTTCATCCTAATTCATATGATGTCTGCGAATCTTGTTTATTAGGCAAAGTGCTTAAAACGCCTTTTAGCAGTAAAAGTGTACGTGCCACCGAGCTGTTAGCCCTCGTTCATGGTGACGTAGTGGACCCATATCTAGCTAGGCTAGAAGTGGATATGAATACTTCGTAACCTTTACGGATGTTGCATTGCGTTATGGTTATGTGTTTCTAATGAAACACAAGTCGGAAACTTTTGAGAAATTCAAAGAATTTCGACATGAAGTAGAAAACAGACTTGCAAAAGTATTAAAACATCACGGTTGGACCGTGGTGGAAAATACTTGAACAATGAGTTTCTCGATTACTTGAAAGAGTATGGTATTCTTTCACAGTGGACTCCTCCCGGAACACCTCAATTGAGTGGTGTGTTCGTAAGGAGAAACCGAACTTTGTTGGACATGGTAAGGTTAAGATGAGTTGCACTGAGCTACCAATTTCCTTCATGGGATACGCATTGAATAATACAATACTTATTTTGAATAAGGTTCTGTAAAAGTCTGTAGGACAGACTCCATATAACCATATGGACAGGAAAGAAACTGGATTTCTCATTCCTGAAGATTAGAGGATGCTAGTCATGTTAAACATTTGGATGGTGTCAAACTAGAACCCAAATCGGATAAGTGCCTATATGTAGGTTGTCCCAGGGTGTTGGACAAAATGACCCATAGCGTCACTATTTGCACAGATCATTGTGTTGTTGTAGCAAATTAACTATGTGACAAGGAAATTGCACTCTCATCATTTGTGATTAGATCACCATAGATATATAAATGAAGAGAGGTCCCTATGATTAGTTCCTGGACTGAGAATGATATGAGACAGTATCAGTCCCCGAAGGATTAATCATTAAATATCCCTAGCCGGAGTATTATCGAGACTGGACATCGATAATGCGGAATAGGCTAGTGTTGCACTTGTGTGCGTTGTGAGGGCACAACGACATAGTTCTCATATATAAGTATTGGGGGGGGGGGGGGGGGGGGGGATACTTATGCAAGTGCGATAGGAGGTCGTGTTTCACCGATGGTACGGGAAACAGCTTCGCTCTGGATAGACCCTTCGGAATCCCATTGGTATTATGACTATGTGTCTATGGGAGGCCGAAATCAAGGTAGGTGTGTATAGTCTTAACCTGAGACTTACATCGCTAATACTTACGATAATCGATAGACTTTGGTCTTGGTGGTACAGGCTTTAACCGGTTCTGCGTACACCACTTCTGGGTTTATCAGAGAGTCGTAGTGTATTGGGTGTGATGTCAAGACGGAAGTATCACTTCAGTCATATGGAGATGATGTCACGCAGGATACGGTACTAGTGCTCTTGAGTGTTGCGCAACCAATCGGGATATTGTGACCAGGTCATGAATATCCGATTATAGAGACTATGTTACCAGGCATCCGATATGTGCTTCGGATGGGGTAGACACTTATCCAGCCCCAGCCCTAGCACGTGACTATCCGATACTGGGCCGATATGCACAATACAATCGTATACTATGCTTGATACAGATCTTAATATTCTTAAATGGATATGTCCAGAGAATTGGGTAGACTTGGTGCTTTGCTAGGAGTCGACCTTGTCTCGTAAATCGGTAAAACGTAGTACTTGGTACGTACGTGATTCAGATACTCCGACGACCGTATTTACTGCCAACTTATCCGGGGATCTCATGGGTCGCTTCCCGATAATCCACCGATGACGCACAACTCGCACTCTTGAATAATCTGGGATTATAATATAAGAGAGAGAAAATTAATCTAGGATTAATTACGGAGATATTTTATCTAGGATAAAATATCGTCTAGAGAGAGATAACGATTAATTTGGAATTAATCGGTAAATTAATATATTTGATATATTAAATGAAATTAGATTTCGACGCGGAATTAAAATTAGAATTTAATTCGGGCGAACGAATTAATTTAGAATTAATTCGTTAGCGACGTGAATAGTGAATTCGCTAGGCGTAATCATCTAATTACGACGCGACGGAAAAATCGTTAATTTGGAATTAACAAACCCGAGCCCGAGTGTGATTGCGAGCGCATTCGTATTTCGAATTCGAGTGCGGCGATGCAAGTCACATCAAGCGTCAAATCATTCGTCACATCAAGCGTCAAATCAAATGTCACTTTGAGTGATGTGATTGATTGATGTGATTGAGTTGATTGATTGAAAGACTTACATCAAGTCACTTTAATAAAGTGAAATGAATAGTTGATGTAAGTAGGTGTAATAGTGTTTGGAGGGAAAAGCATTTACTTTTGATTTTATTTAATCAATTAAGTAAATGGTTTTTAATATTTTTTCTTGGAAATTATATAAAGCATTTTTGGAAAATGCTTCACCAACCTTTACACATTTTTCATTTCTCTCTTTTCTCTCTTCAAGCTCACGCCCAAGGGGCATTTCTTCACTGGTTTTGAACCAGAAAAACGTGAGCAATAGGGAAGCCAAGAGTGGGTTTTCATGCTGAAAATTCAAGTGCTAGCACACTTACGAGTCTTGCGAAGGTGGTAGGGAGGTTCACCAATGAGGCGGGACTCATCCGACGGATTTTGGAGCTTCGAAATGAGACCCGAAACTGCCAAACCAGTGAGCACGAACTGCAGCAGTTGGCGCACCAAACCAGTGAGTTTTGCGGCTTCATTCGTCTCCAAATCGACTCAACCGATCGATGTGAGTATTCCGCTACCTCCGTTGATGTGTTCACACAATATTTTCATGTCTTGTATGATCTTGGGACCTAGATTAATACCAACAATGGCATCAAGAGCCTAGGTTCAAGCATGAAAAATGTAAGGCTTAAAATTTGGGTAAATGTTTGTTGAGCATGATTTGAATAAATTGATTGTTTAAGTATGCTTATAACATGTTTAATTTCATTTTGGTTCGACCAATTTGTTGAAAATTGATTTGGAATAATTTTCCCCAATTTTTGTCACTTGGCCGAATGGTATATGAATTTTGGATTCTTGGAATTTTTGTTTTTGATTCATTTGATGAGTTGGAATCATTAAGGATAATGTTAATTTGAAACTAATTGGATTGGATTTTGAATTGAACATAAATCCCCAAAATTTTCACCTTGGCCGAATTGGATAATGCCCTTGAATGTCTTGGATTTTTGATTTTATGAACATTGGATGTGTATGAAATCATTTAGGATGTTGATTTAATGTCGATTGTGGGTTCGATTGGATCGAAACCGAATCGGACACAAAATCCCTCCTTGGCCGAGAGCTTTAAGCATGTAAATGGGTTTGATTTTTTCATTAATATGTTGGACATGTAATGATGATTAAGAACATGATTAATTGGACTAATTTGATGTTTTGGAAATGTTGATTTAGGTGATTAATCATATTATACACTTTAGGTAATTAAATTGCTAAATTGGATTTATGTAATTTAATTATTTGAGGCCTTAAAATTGGATTTGGGCTATTAAAGTTGTTATTGGGCTTATTGGGCTTTGTTGTACAAAGTTGGGTTTAAGCCAAATGGATTGGATCCAATTGGGCCCAAAACCTTAACCATAAAGCCCAGATGCGACTAATGAACCTTTAAAGTTCAATTGGGCCTAATGGGCCAAGATTGATTTATGGGCTTATGGGGTAAATCCCGGATTGGACTTTGGTTATCGGTTTGACCCGAGTTGACCAAAAGTCCACGCCTTAAGAAATCAATTAAAAGCCTATTGGACTTTAATTGAATTGACGTTGGACGTTAATCGGTCTTTGAGACGCGTTACTATTAAATTTGGAATTTAAATCGTAAAAGGTTTATTAAATAAAGTGTAATGTTTAATTTGGAATTGAATAGTGAATTAGTATTAAGTACTTGTTAAATTTGATTTAATGATGTAGTTTAATTTAATTCAAGAATTCGTACTTTGAGTACTTATTCGCAAAAACGAGTTTGACTCGAACAAAATCAAATCGTTGTTTGAACATTGGATGATCACTTAATTATCAGATTAATTAATTTGATTAGATTGATTGATAGCATGCTTATGTGTGTGAATACATGGTTGTGTTGAATGAATAATGTATATCGGATGGATATTAGATGGGTGGGCAATTTTAGAAATTGTTGTAATAAATTCGATTTATTAAATTGGACCTGCGTGTCCAGCCTTATCACCTCTATTCTCTTTGTATTCTCTTCTCACCTATTCCCCTCCATGTAAATGAGGTTTCTTTAGAAGTGTAGTGTAACGGGTAGAAGTAATACTAGTGCTAGCTTGAGTGAGAAAGGGAGAGATTTGATCTAGGATCAATGTGTTAAGTATCCATCCGCATATCATTATTATTTATTTTCATACTCGCTTTATTATGTATTTAGAATGCATGTTTAAGGGTGTATGATGATGAGACCTTAACAAAGATAATTAAATTGGTAGCCAATTTGCACGCGAAAAACCCTCGTTATATATCAAGCGTTTATTTTCCTTCCATTGAGTGATTCTTACTCAAGATCCGAGATTGTCAGGGGTCGTTGGCCAAAGTCAAGCCCTTGTCCGTCAAAGATGTGTTTTAATCACGAGGCTTTGTTCCATATCGGTGTCGTGTCCAAGTTGTGGTTTGTTGGCCAAAGTCAAGACCACTTCTTGTCCATTGACATTGATTACGAAGCTTCCATGTCAATGGGTCCGCGCTTGACTGGGATCACTAGGTTTGTTGTGCCAAAGTCAAGGCCTAGTTGATTCAGAGGAAAAAGGTTAGGGTATACATTCGATGTATAGGCAATATATAAGATATATGTTTTGGACTTGGATGTCCACCTACTGGATCTAGGAGTTGGATGAGATCCAATTGATCTTCGAGATCTACCTAGTTAATTATCATACAATTTGTTGGCCAAAGTCAAGATTGTGTGATATTTAACGGGATCCTAGCCCACTAGGAAACACGGTTTCCCGAGTACTCGACAGAGGGTTAGAGGCTCGACGAAAAATAGTGGGAGGCAAGTATTGAATTTGCAACATTCGTTCGAATACTCGCTAAACGCGCTCATCTATATTTTACTCGTCATATTAATCAAAAGTATTAGTTGGACTAATATTTTATGTTGTTTTAAAAATATATATAGTTGGACTATATACAAACTCATTCAATATATAGTTGATTTTATAATTGGATTATAGTAATCAATATAATTGAATTAAAATGATAGTTGATTTTATAATTAGATTATAGTAATCAATATTAAAATTATAGTTGATTAAATAATTGGATTATTGTAATCATTATAATAAATAGTACCTTATTAAATTGATTAAATAGTTGGACTATTGAAATCAAGAAAGAATTGAAAAGTTGAATATTTAAAATATATAATCCTTGGATTAAATGTTTTTAAATGATTTAATTTTATTGGGAATACATAATAGGTTACTTTATTGGATAAAATAACTTGTTATATCTAGGCCATAATTAAGCAAATAAGTAGAGCATAAAATCTTTGGAAGATTTATGTGATGATGACTTTAGTGCTTAATTAATATACTTATCATAAATCTATCTTTAGATTTAAAAGTATTAAATTGCAATTAATAATTCTTAGAGAATTGATTTGACTATTCTAGAGGTGAAAAGTCAAAGTTTGCAATTGGGCGTGTTGCACAAGGTGCACATCATTTCGATATTCCAAAACCCAAGGCTTGGCCAAAGGTTTGTGAAATATTGAAAAGATAATTGACATATCCCAAAGTAACTACCATTTGGATATGGAAGACACGAAGGAATTAAAGAAAGGGCGAGGCTCTAACTTTAAAATATTTGTCAAAGTTATGTTCACTACTAGTATTGAAATTGGATTTTAAATACTTAGTATGGTACATAAAATATATGTATTGATGTTCAGAATCCGCTATGAGCTGGATACTGACTTCAAGCCGAGATTTCTCTGCAAATCGGAAACGGGACGAAAGTCGCTGTTTCGACCGTAGATACCTAAGTTTAGGAACTACCATTTGGGTATGTATTTAAATTAGGAACTGTTATAATGTAACTAGTTTGACTAGAGACATTATCTCTATATCAATGTTTAATCCGTTGCGGATAAACCTTTATATTCTAGAACACTAAAGTGTTTTATTATATAAAGATAATACTGAGATAAACACATTAGATGTGAATAACAGAATTTATATTTTGAATATAATAAAATCTCAAACATATAAAAATGACAAATATATAGCTCAAATTGATTTGATCAATAGAGACTTATTTGTGGCATTGTTGTCTATGACACAATTAAACGAGACTCGTATATCCACACTTTTGAAGAGTGGGTACTAGGACTGATTTGTCTATTCAAATAAGGTCTGCGAATCTAGTTTATTAGGTAAAGTACCTAAAATACTATTTACTTGGTAATAGTATAAGGGCCACCTATCTGTTAGCCCTATTCATGGTGAAGTTAGTGGGCCCATATCTAGCTAGACTAGATGTGAACATGAATATTTCGTGACCTTAACGGATGTGGCATCACGTTATGGTTATGTGTTTCTTTTGAAGAACACAGATCGGAAACTTTTAGAGTTTCGACACGAAATAGAAAAACAGATCGGCTTTAGTATTATACCGCCACGGTAAGACCGTAATGGAAAATACTTAAGCAGTAAGTTTCATACGTACATGAAAGAGTATGGTATTCTTTCAGATGAGGACTCCTCCCGAGACACGTCAGTTAGACGGTGTGTCCGAACTAAAACCGAATTTTGTTGGACATGATAAGGTTTTCACGAGTCGCTCTGAGCTACTGTTTCCTTCAATAGGATATGTATTAACAGTGCAAAACTTATTTAGAATAAGGTTCCATATAAATCTGTTTGACAGATGTCATATAGGATATGAACAGGGAAGAAACGAGGTTTCTCATTCCTGATAATTTGGGTATGCTAGGCATAACGTTTGGATGATACCAAACTAAAAGACCCAAATTGGATAAGTGCCAATATAGGTTATCCTAAGGGAAACCTTAAGTATAGTACTTGTAAATCTCACATGAGAACAATGTGATTGTTGCTCACCATGCGGTTTTTCCTGAGAGGAATACCGATATGCAGTGGTCAGTGGGAGGATAGTGATACTCGATGAAAATCGGAGTAATACTGTTCAAGGCACGAAGTCCTTAATGGAACAAAAATAGTTCATCTATGATGAATCTATACCATTAATCTTCAAATACACAAGACACTCGTAGATCGGATAGAGTCAGAAAACAACCTAGGGTATGGGTTTCTGATCTAACCTCATAAAGATGTCAATCTTATGAAGGTATATCCACCGACTACGTTTTGAGGAAGTGATACGAGGTATCGACTCCCTATTATGGCAAATTGCCATGAGTCCGAAATGGATTCAATGTATAACAACTATTTTGGATACTAGTTGTTGTACCACAAGGCATTGTGCCTATTGGTACATTAAACATCTTCAAGGAAGACATACATGGAAGGAAACATACCAACGTACAAAGCTGGGCTTTTGACGGAAAGGTATCGTTATCAACATTGTGTTAATAACGGTTCAACCTCTTACCTGTTGCCATGGTAAATCCATTTTGAAGATGCTTGTTGATAACTGCGTATTTCATTTATGAAATGTGTCAGTTATAGATCAAAATCGCTTTCCTGAAAAGGAAACCTTTTGGAGGATGTTTACAACATCCTGACGATTATGTATAACCAACAAACGAGGTTTGCGGGTTATTCGATCCATGTTTGGATTAAAGCAGGCATAAGGTTCTTGGAACTGACGTTTTGAAATAATCATAATGGTTTATGATTTGAATCAAAACGAAATAATTCTTGTGTATATAAGGAGGTTAGTGAGAGAGGGCACTGACAATGAAATTCCCATAAAACAATTGGTGAAAGCTTGGCTTTCATAGATATTCTTTCAATAGAAATTCTCCGTAGAATTCTGGGGAGTAACAACCTTTATTCAAGGAATAAAGATCTACTGGGATAGATTTAGAGTTGTTAACACTCTCTGGGAAATTGTACATTTAAAATGTACTTTATAGGGTGTCTCATACGCTTCGAGCATATGGAGTCACGATCAGGTCAATCCAAGTGATAGTCACTGGATTGAAGATTAAGAACATCTGTTAGTATCTGAGAGAACTAAAGATGTTGTCTTAAACTATGGAGAAGGAGAACTTGAAGTGACTGGGATCACTGCTGCAAGTTTCCAAACAATTAAATATTACGGTACTATAAAGTTTGAATAACGGGACAGTGAGCTGGAAATCTTCCAAGCAAGATAATTGTTGCCGAATAAACAACAAATGCGGATTATTGCTGCAGCTGAGGCAGCAATAGAAGCCATTTGGATCGAAAATAAATCTAATTAGATTAGATATAGTTCTGTTAGCAGCTGAGCTAGGCGTCAGCACATGCTAAGGAATTAAAGGTCTCATCGACGATCCAGATATGTACTTCCATATCATCTGATTCGTTCGGATCATACACCGTGGCGATATGATGATCGTATAAATCGCGTCAAACGATAATCAAACAAATCCGCTGATGAAAACCTTTCCTCAGCAATTTGAGCGAACCGTACATAGTTCGGGTGTGGGACACTTGAGTGACTGGCTATGTGCCAAGTGGGAGATTGTTGGACAAAATGACCCATAGCGTCACTATTTGCACAGATCATTGTGTCGTTGTAGCAAATTAACTATGTGACAAGGAAATTGCACTCTCATCATTTGTGATTAGATCACCATAGATATATAAATGAAGAGAGGTCTCTATGATTAGTTCCTGGACTGAGAATGATATGAGACAGTATCAGTCCCCGAAGGATTAATCATTAAATATCCCTAGCCGGAGTATTATCGAGACTGGACATCGATAATGCGGAATAGGCTAGTGTTGCACTTGTGTGCGTTGTGAGGGCACAACGGCATAGTTCTCATATATATAAGTATTGGATACTTATGCAAGTGCGATAGGAGGTCGTGTTTCACCGATGGTACGGGAAATAGCTTCGCTCTGGATAGACCCTTCGGAATCCCATTGGTATTATGACTATGGTCTATATGGAGGCCGAAATCAAGGTAGGTGTGTATAGTCTTAACCTGAGACTTACATCGCTAATACTTACGATAATCGATAGACTTTGGTCTTGGTGGTACAGGCTTTAACCGGTTCTACGTACACCACTTCTGGGTTTATCAGAGAGTCGTAGTGTATTGGGTGTGATGTCAAGACGGAAGTATCACTTCAGTCATATGGAGATGATGTCACGCAGGATACGGTACTAGTGCTCTTGAGTGTTGCGCAACCAATCGGGATATTGTGACCAGGTCATGAATATCCGATTATAGAGACTATGTTACCAGGCATCCGATATGTGCTTCGGACGGGGTAGACACTTATCCAGCCCCAGCCCTAGCACGTGACTATCCGATACTGGGCCGATATGCACAATACAATCGTATACTACGCTTGATACAGATCTTAATATTCTTAAATGGATATGTCCGGAGAATTGGGTAGACTTGGTGCTTTGCTAGGAGTCGACCTTGTCTCGTAAATCGGTAAAACGTAGTACTTGATACGTACGTGATTCGGATACTCCGACGACCGTATTTACTGCCAACTTATCCGGGGATCTCATGGGTCGCTTCCCGATAATCCACCGATGACGCACAACTCGCACTCTTGAATAATCTGGGATTATAATATAAGAGAGAGAAAATTAATCTAGGATTAATTACGGAGATATTTTATCTAGGATAAAATATCGTCTAGAGAGAGATAACGATTAATTTGGAATTAATCGGTAAATTAATATATTCGATATATTAAATGAAATTAGATTTCGACGCGGAATTCAAATTAGAATTTAATTCGGGCGAACGAATTAATTCGTTAGCGACGTGAATAGTGAATTCGCTAGGCGTAATCATCTAATTACGACGCGACGGAAAAATCGTTAATTTGGAATTAACAAACCCGAGCCCGAGTGTGATTGCGAGCGCATTCGTATTTCGAATTCGAGTACGGCGACGCAAGTCACATCAAGCGTCAAATCATTCGTCACATCAAGCGTCAAATCAAATGTCACTTTGAGTGATGTGATTGATTGATGTGATTGAGTTGATTGATTGAAAGACTTACATCAAGTCACTTTAATAAAGTGAAATGAATAGTTGATGTAAGTAGGTGTAATAGTGTTTTGAGGGAAAAGCATTTACTTTTGATTTTATTTAATCAATTAAGTAAATGTTTTTAATATTTTTTCTTGGAAATTATATAAAGCATTTTTGGAAAATGCTTCACCAACCTTTACACATTTTCATTTCTCTCTTTTCTCTCTTCAAGCTCACGCCCAAGGGGCATTTCTTCACTGGTTTTGAACCAGAAAAACGTGAGCAATAGGGAAGCCAAGAGTGGGTTTTCATGCTGAAAATTCAAGTGCTAACACACTTACGAGTCTTGCGAAGGTGGTAGGGAGGTTCACCTATGAGGCGGGACTCATCTGACGAAGTTTGGAGCTTCGAAATGAGACCCGAAACTGCCAAACCAGTGAGCACGAACTGTAGCAGTGGGCGCACCAAACCAGTGAGTTTTGCGGCTTCATTCGTCTCCAAATCGACTCAACCGATCGATGTGAGTATTCCGCTACCTCCGTTGATGTGTTCACGCAATGTTTTCATGTCTTGTATGATCTTGGGACCTAGATTAATACCAACACAGGGAAACCAAAGTATATTAC
Organism: Zanthoxylum bungeanum; assembly: GCA_019454045.1. NCBI lineage: Eukaryota > Viridiplantae > Streptophyta > Magnoliopsida > Sapindales > Rutaceae > Zanthoxylum > Zanthoxylum bungeanum. The sequence goes on from SKCR01017972.1 coordinate 44,989, forward strand.
TTATACAACCCACAAGAGAACAAGGTATTTGTTGCTCTCAATGCGGTTTTCCTTATAGGAATTCCTAAATGCAATTGTAAGTGTGAGGAAAGTAAAACTCGATGAAAATTAGAGTGATACTGTTCCTGACACTGATCCCCTCACGGAACACGAATAGTTCATCAGGGATGAGACTGTTCCGTAATCTTCTAATACACAAGAACCGCGTAGGTCGGAGAGAGTCAGAAAACAACCTTAAAGGTATGGGTTTCTGATATCACCTTATTGAGAAATATGAACCGGCTACGTATGAGGAAGTGATACAAGGTATCAACTCCTCTTAATGGCAAAGTGCCATGAAATCCGAAATGGATTCCATGTATACCAACCAAGTTTGGACACTGGTTGATGTACCAGAATGCATTGTGCCTATTGGTAGCAAATGTGTCTTCATGGTGAAGACAGACATGGATGGCAACGTACAAACGTACAAAGCTAGGCTTGTAGCGAAATGGTATCATCATCAATATGGTGTTGATTATGACGAAACCTTTTACCCATTGCCATGATTAAATCCATTCAGATAATGCTTGTTATTCCTGTATATTTCGCTTATGAAATATGGCAGCTGGACGTCAAAACCTATTTCCTTAACGGAAACCTTTTGGAGGATGTTTATATACAACAACCTGACGGTTTTGTCGTACCAAACCATGCAAACAAGGTTTGCAAGTTAAACTGATCCATTTATGGATTGAAGCAAGCATTGTGTTCTTGGAACCAACGTTTTGATGAGATCATAATGGAATATGGTTTCATTCAAAACGATGATGATTATTGTGTATATAAGAAGGCTAGTGGGAGCGCACTGACAATGATTGTCCTATACGTTGATGATGTATTATTTCTTGGAAATGACATTCCCATATTAAAATCGGTGAAAGCTTGGCTTTCATTAAAATTCTCCATGGAATACTTGGGAGAGGCAACCTTTGTTCTAGGAATAAGGATCTACTAGGATAGATTTAAAAGTTGTTGGCGCTCTCCGAGAGCTCGTACATTGTTAGACATGTACGCGACCTGGTGTCTCATATGCTTTGAGCATCTGAAGTCACAATCAGGCCGATCTGGGTGATGGTCACTGGATTGATGTAAAGAACATCCTTAAGTATCTTAGACGAACTAAGGATGCATTCTTAATCTATGGAGAAGGAGAACTTGAAGTGACTAGGTTCACCAACACAAGTTTCCTAACCGATAAAGATGACTGTAAGTCGCAATAAGGGTACATATTTTATTTGAATAACAGAACAATGAGCTGGAAATCTTCCTAGCAAGATACTGTTGCCGATTTAACAACAAAATCGGAATATATTGTTGCGGCTGAGGCAGTAAAATAAGCATTTTGGATCTATAAAATTCGTAATTGGATTAGGAGTAGTTCTGTTAGCAGCTGAGTTGGGCTACAGCACATGCTAAGTGTAGGCGCTGCATTTTTGCATATAAGTCCCTATGATGAGTCTCATTTGGAGACACTACCTTTTAAGTCGCGGAAGTCACGGGAAACGGACGTCGGAAGGGAACCGGTATTTTTGTTAGATTTTAGTCATTTGTTTAGCTTCAGGCTCGCTTGTTGGACCTCCGTTATTAAAATACACCCTTAGCATTGGCCCAAAACTACACCAAGCCCATCTCACCCAAGCCCAATCCAAAAAATAATTAAAACATTTAAAATACATGTCACAAATTAAAACCAATTAAATTAAATTAAAACCAACTAAATTGAAATTAAATTAAAACCAATTAAATTGAAATTAAATTAAATTAATATCTAATTAAATCTAATACCAAAATTAAATAAATCAATTCCTAAAATAAACAAATCACTCCCCTAATTTAAATAATCCCCTCCTAAATTACATAATTTCTTTCCTTAAATAATTAAATAAAATCCCTCCATTATTATTTGATCCCTTTCCTTTTTGAATAATCCCATGCAAACCCTAATCCCCTACCCTCTCACTATAAAAATAGCACATAACCAAACCCTAAAGCTCTCTCTCTGACGGCCAAAAAGAAAAACTCTCAGTAGTGACAAACCCTAACACTCTCATCTAGCTTCTCGCCTCTCTCCTTCTCCTTCATTAACTTGACAAACAAAGAAACCCTATACCTAACTTCACTCACGGAAACCACACAACAAACAAAACCCTAGATCCATCACCCTCATCTTCTTCTCGTTCACGCCATTTCTTATCACATAAAAAACCTTCAACAATCACAACGCACCAGCCCTCTAAAATCAACCCCTACTCACAAATGGATAAGCCGAATCAAACCAACCAAAAAACCTTCATCATCAACAATAAAACCTAAAAAAATCAACCTTTATCACTGGCCACAAACACTGCCCTTGCATAGCCTTCACACCTCACGTATCAACCTTCAAAAACACTGCCCTCACAGCCCTCACAAACAGCCACCTTCAAGCCACAAACACTGACCTCACGCCCCTTACACCACACAGCACAAACAAAAAAAGAAAAAAATAATAAAACCCTACTCTCTCCACTTCCAAAAGACCTATCTCTCACTAACCCCCTTCAACCCATGCAGCCACCTTAAACACATGTAGCAATCACGATCACACACAGCTCAAATACGCAAGCCACACCTGCCACAAAGGAGACATTCACGCCCTTCAACAAAGAACGCTCAACACGCAGCAAGCTATTCACGACTCAACAACACCCTAGACACACACAAAAAACCCTCATATTGCCGCATCTTCCAAGCCCTCATCAACCCTTTGCATTGCCGTGAAGCAGCCCCCACAAAGCCCCCACATTCACGCCTCTCACTGCCCAGTTTAGCCGCCCCTTAGACTCCCCAAAACTGTTGCACAAGACCCCCCACTGCACACCCAAAACAGCCACTGCATTGCCCTCCAAATCACGCCTGAAACAGCCCACTGTCCAGCCCCTAAACCTGCCGTAAATAGCCCTATTTACTGCCTAGGATTGCCGCAAATCTAACCCTGAAAATAGTCCAGAAAACACCCTAATTCAACCCCAAAACAGTGACAAAAACTGCCCTTAAACCCTTCTAAAATCGCACCCCCTATTAGCCTCCAAACATCCCATATTTTAGCCCTATAAGACTGCATAAACCAGCAGCAAAACAACAAGGAAGCAACAGCGAAAATGAGTGAAAATAGCAGCTCGAATAGCGAAACAGCGGAGGAAAGACGCAAACCAGTGAACTGGAAAAGTTGCGGAGCTTTAACCCTTCCGATCACCGTGAAATGCGCTTCCAAAAGTCGACGAAAAAGGTTAGACCTTAGGGTATTTTTTCACATCCGTTTTCAGTTGTATTTTTATTATTTATTGAGTTTTGTTTGCATGATTATTGTGGAGTGAAGCATGTTGCGGCCCTTGAATAGATAGAAAATGCATGAATTGTAAAATGATGTATATTGTGGCCATTGAATAAAATGAAAAATGTGTCGCCTCTTGTGGTATATAGGATGGAAACCCGGACATAAATTTCATAGCCGATTCCGAATGGACAGTAGTATGATCTGTACTCGGGATACAACTCCACGTACCACTTGAGTAAGAGACGCATATTTCGTTTTATGTTGTTTTGATTTGTTTATTATTCGCTACTTGATTTCCGCATGTTATTTGTTTATGTAATGATGAGATAAAGCACATGGGCTTAGTAAGTGCGATTAAATGTCCTCTATGTCAAGGGGTTAAAAGCCTTTACCACGATGTCTTGCCGTGCTTCTTACTATGTTATTTATCATTTTGCACATCATTGCTTTATTTACGCATGCATTATGAAGTTCCATATAGTTATCTTTATCTTTGTACGCATTATAATGAAAAGCGCATGGGCTTATTATGTTGGACTAAAAGGTTCTCCATTTGGGGGAAGAAAAGCCTAAAAGGCTACCTTTACCACGATATTTGCCGCGTCTTTCATCTATTGATTGCATCATCTATCTTTGTCTTGGCTCGATCTATTATCATTTGTGTACCCATGTTATGATAGCATTTGGGCATTATTTCTCATGGTATATAGGATGGAAACTCGGACATAAATTTCATAGCTGATTCCGAATGGACGGTAGTATGATCTGTACTCGGGATACAATTCCACGTACCACTTGGAAAAATGTCCACATGTGTTTGTGTCAATATTAGTTATCTTCTTTTGCATCACATCATAGCATGTTTACTTTTATGCTTAATTGCCTCCTTAATTGTCTTTTTTGCACTATGTACCTAGTTGACTCTCTTATTTACGCATGAATATGTAATGGCTATTTGTTTATGTTTCCGCATGTATAAGTATGGTATGTTTATGAAATTACATGTTCGCCATTATTTGATTCGCTTTTATGTGCGCTTGTGTGATTATTGTGTGTTTGTGCTTTCATGAATACAATATGCTTATGAAGTTGTATGTTTGTCGCTACTTTGATTCACTTTTGAGCATGCACACTTAGATGTAAGATGTATGCAAATTTAGGTGTAAGTTTTATTTTTGTGCATATGAACTTAGAAGCATAATACTCTTGGAAATAGGTGTTACTTAGGCTTGACTAAATTATTGCACAAATCCTTTCATTACAAGTGACATAAGTAAGGGACCATTCTGAACCCAACGGTTTGAGGTCTTCCCTTGCGAGGGGTGAGTGCGGCCTTAAATCTCATCTTCCCGGTTCACACCGGGTGGCGACTCCATTATTCTCCGGTTTAGTCCCCCGCGGGCTACTCCGTACTCCCAACTAGGCCGCGAGCCTAGAACAGTATGCGTCGCCCAGTTTTTGTGTCCCACATTAAGGAATTACGGTCTCATCAATGATCCAAGTATGTACTTCGACGGTTTCATCTGATTCGTGAGATCACACATCGTGGCGATGTCAAGATCGACAAGATTATTTCAGATGTTAACCTTGGATATCCGTTGACGAAAGCGATATCTCAGCATAAGCATGAGCGAACCGTACATAGTTAAGGTGTTAGACACTTGAGTGATTGGCTATAGGCCAAATGGGAGATTTTTGGACAATTATGACCCATAACATCACTATTTGTAAAAGACATGGTGTTCTTTGTACAAATTAACTATGTGACAAAGGAAATTGCTCTTTTATCATTTTGTAATTGGATTACTTGGATATATAAATGATAAAAGTCCATATAATTAGTACCAGATTAATAAGATATGAGACAATATTAATCCACGAAAGGTTTAATCATTAAATATCTCTAGTCGTAGTATTATCGAGACCGGACATCGATAATGCGGAATAGGCTAGTATTACACTTGTGCGCGTTATGGAAGATTAACGTCATAGTTCTCATATATTTAGGTATTGGATAGTCATGCAAGTGTAATAGGAGGTTCTGTTTGCCAATGGTATGGGAACAGCTTCGCTCTGGATAGACCCATCGGAGTCTCATTGGTATTATGGCTATGTGTCTATGGGAATCCGAATCAGGGTAGGTGTATGTGGTCTTAACCTGAGACTTGCATCGCTAATACTTGCGACAATCATTATACTTTGGTTTTGGTCGTCCGGAGCTTTAACAGGTTCTGTGTATGCCTCTTCTGGGTATACTGAGAATCATAGTTGTAGGACACAGAAATCGGCGACGCTGTTCCAGGCTCGCGGCCCGGTCGGGAGTACGGAGTAGCCTGCGGGGGACTAAATCAGAGAAATAAAATGGAGTCGCCACCCATTGTGAACTGGGAAATGATTTAAGGCCGCACTCACCCCTCGCAAGGGAAGACCTCAAACCGTTGGGTTCAGAATGGTCTCTTACTTATGCCACTTGTAATGAATGGATTTGTGCAATAATCTAACCAAGTCTACGCAACATACATACGCAAGAATAACATATGTCTAAGTTTGCATACAACCTATATCTAAGTTTGCGTGCATAAAAGTAAATTGACATAACGGCAAGCACATAATTTCATGAACATATTAAATAAATAAATGTAGAAAAATAAATATGTGACCAAAGAATTTGGTCGTTTTCAATGTAGGACTTCGCATACCTGGTTGGACGTATTCCACGTCCAACCAAGCATGTCGTTTCCAGGACGACAAAATAAAATACAATAAAGGGTGCCCTCAGGTCTTACCTTTTAAGTCGCTTCTCGGGAGTGCGTTGGGACATCGCCGGAAAGCTTAATGTTCCGATGTTTTTCTGGTTCGCTGGTTAACTATTTTCGCTTGCTGTTTCACTATTTTGGGATGTTATTTTCTCTATTTTTGCTACTATTTTTGGTCGCTATTTTCACTGCTTTCACTCGCTGTTTCCGCTCGCGGTTTTGGGTTCTGTTTTTGGGTGATTTTGCCATTTTTTAGGGACTATTTAGGGTGATTTGTTCACTGTTTTCAGGGCTGGTTGTTCGGTTATGGGGGCTGGTTTGTGGCTTAATTTGTTGGTTATTTGGTCGGTAGATTCTTGGCTTTTTGTGTTGTTGTTGATGAAGCTTGTCGGTTAACTTTGGGGTTTGTTTTTTTTGTTTGTTTACCTAGGGTTCACGGTTCACTGGTATTTTTTTCACGCTTCCTTTCTTGTCCAGGTCCAAGCTGCTCACCGGTTCCACATTACTTCATGCGACTTCTTTTTTCCACGTCCAAGCCCCTGTGCCACACGTTCACGTTCACACTAATTTTTTGTTTATTTTTGCAAGGTTTTCTTGTGTTCGGTGGCTACTGCTTGAGAGTTCGGTGAGGGGTCTTTACGTTCAGGTCTCCTTGGTTTGTTTTTGCTTCTGTTTTCTGCTTGATGAGAATGGCTGGTTTGTTTGTTTTGTGATCGGTGGGGCTTATCCTTTTGTGGCCGTGAAGAGAGAGGCAAGAGAGAAGATGACAGAGAGGATGGAGATTTATGGTTTTTTTGTGTGATGGCCGAGAGCTTGGCGATGGAGGAAGAAGAAAGTGAAGAGGTGGCTCGACAGAGATTAGGGTTTCATTTCTTGGTGTAGTGTCAGTGCATTGGTCGGGGAAGAAGGAGGCATGAGAGTCTTAGGGTTGATGCCTTGTTGCCGTGGACTGTTGCTTTGGGAGAGTGAAGGGCTGTGTCGGTTTACTTGCTTTTGTGATGTTGCCGTTTGTTTTGTGTGGTCTCACACTGGTGGCCTCACGTCCAAGGGTAAAGGGGGTTGCTTATCTCTCACTGGTTGGGGTTCTTTGTGGTTAGATTTCTTTTGTGGCTTAGGGGTTGACTTGGTTTTGTTTGATTTGTGTGGTGGAGGGCTGCTAAGTTTAAGGGGCTTTGATTTGTTGTTGTTTCTCACGGTGAAGGGTTCTTTGTTTCTTTATGTTCGGTCCGAGGAGATGAAGGATCAGGTAGAGTCTCTAGGGTTTGTTTAGTGGCCGTGAAGAGTTGTCTTGTGAGAGGGAAGAGAGAGAGGGAAGAACTGGTGGTTGTCGATGAGAGAGAAATGAGAGGTTAGAGAGAGAGAGAGCTGATGAGTGAGGATGTGTGGAAGAGAGGATCGGTCGAGAGGTTAGAGAGAGGTGAAGATGATGAGGAGAGTGGTGAAGGGTGTTTGTTACGTGTTTGTGTTTGGGCGTGAGTGCTAGGGTCCTCAAGGGTTTGGTTTAGGTGTCTTTTTATAAGAGAGGGTTGAGGTTGTCTTTGTACAGGTAGGGAAAGAATATTGTGTAATTATGGGGGGTATCTCTAATTAGTGTGTCATAAGGAAAAGATCTATTCACTTTAGGAAGGTAATTCATGGGATTTGATTTGATTTCATTTAGTTTAGGCATGTGATTTAATTTAATTAGGAAGGTGATTTATGTTGGGTTTCTAGGTTAGTCCCAAGATCAATTTAAGCAATGAAATCATGTGAATACTCAAAGAAGAATGGCGGAAACATACTCACTTTGATCAGTTTTGGATGCGATGAACACAAGCCCTTGTTCCATGAAGCACTCGGCCAAGGTCCTCCTTGTGCTCCTTGAGTTGTCTTCAAGCTCCAAGCTTTGTGATGAGATTCCAAGCTCATGGGAAAAGTTTCCCTATCACCTTGTATTGATTCTTTAGAGTGCTAACTCTTGGTAATTTTTGCCACAAAAATCACCATTTCCTTCCTTGAACTTTCGGCCATGGAAGAAGTTTGAGAGAGAAGCATTTTTGTTGAAATGGGCGTGAATGATGGATAAGGAAAGAGAGAGAAGATGAAAGTTGTGTATATGTTTTCTAAAAACAAAAACAATTACCAAAATTCAAAATTTTGGTACAAGACTTTAAAGTCTTCAACCACCTCCATCAATCAATGAATAGTGACGGGTTGTCAATCACTAAAAGTGACAATGTTGGATAATATGACCCATAGCGTCACTATTTGTACAGATCATAGTGTTGTTGTACAAATTAACTATGTGACAAGGAAATTGCACTCTCATCATTTGTGATTAGATCACCTTAGATATATAAATGAAGAGAGGTCCATATGATTAGTTCCTGAATTGAGAATGATATGAGACAGTATCAGTCCACGAAGGATTATCATTAAATATCCCTAGCCGGAGTATTATCGAGACTGGACATCGATAATGCGGAATAGGCTAGTATTGCACTTGTGCGCGTTGTGAGGGCACAACGGCATAGTTCTCATATATTTGGGTATTGGATACTCATGCAAGTGCGATAGGAGGTTGTGTTTCACCGATGGTACGGGAAACAGCTTCGCTCTGGATAGACCCCTCGGAATCCCATTGGTATTATGACTATGTGTCTATGGGAGTCCGACATCAGGGTAGGTGTGTATGGTCTTAACCTGAGACTTGCACCGCTAATGCTTACGACAATCAATATGCTTTAGTTGAGGTCGTCCAGGACTCTAACCGGTTCTGTGTACGCCAATGCTGGGTATATTGAGAATCGTAGAGTATTGGGTGTAATGTCAAGACGGAAGTATCACTCCAGTCATAGTGGAGATGATGTCACGCAGGATACGGTATTAGTGCTCTTAAGTGCTGGCCGGCCATCGGGATATTATGACAAGGTCATGTATATCCGATTATAGAGACTAGTTACCAGACATCCGATATGTGCTTCGGACGGGGCAGACACTTATCCAGCCCCAGCCCTAGCACGTGACTATCCGATACTGGGCCGATATACACGATACTTGGTATACTACGCTTGATATAGATCTTAAATATTCTTAGAGAATATGACCGGAGAATTGGATAGACTTCGTGCTTTGCTAGAAGCCGATCTTGTCTCGTAAATCGGTAGAACGTAGTACTTGGTACGTACGTGATTCGGATATTCCGACAACCGTATTTACTGCCGAATTTTCCGGGGATCTCATGGGTCGCTTCCCGATAATCCACCGATGACGCACAACTCGCACTCTTATATAATCTGGGATTATATAGAAGAGAGAGAAAATTAATCTAGGATTAATTACGGAGATATTTTATCTAGGATAAAATATCGTCTAGAGAGAGATAACGATTAATTTGGAATTAATCGATAAATTAATATATTCGATATATTAAAAGAAATTAGATTTCGACGCGAAATTGAAATTGGATTTTAATTCGGGCGAACGAATTAATTTAGAATTAATTCGTTAGCGACGTGAATAGTGAATTCGCTAGGCGTAATCATTTAATTACGACGCAACGGAAAATTCGCTAATTAGGAATTAGCGAAACCGAGCCCGAGTGTGATTGCGAGCGCATTCGTATTTCGAATTCGAGTTCGGCAATGTAAGTCACATCAAGCGTCAAATCACTCGTCACATCAAGCGTCAAATCAAAAGTCACTTTGAGTGATTGATTGATTGATTGATGGATGTGATTGATTGAGTGATGGACACACAACATGTCACTTTGATAAAGTGAAATGAATAGTTGATGTGTGTGGTTGGCATAGTGTAAGTTGGTGGGAGTATTTACCATTTTATTTCATTTGGTAAATGCTTTATAATTTTATGAAAAATATATAAACCCTTTTTGGAAAAGGTTTTGCCAACTAATACACAACTTCATCTCTCTCAATTTTTTTCTCTTCTCTCACGCCAAAACAGCAAAAATGTTCACTGGTTTTGAACCAGAAATGCCGTGAGCTATAGGGAGGCAAGAGTGGGTTTTTGTGGCAAAAACTCAAGTGCTAGCACACTTACGAGTCTTGCGAAGGTGGTAGGGAGGTTCACCCATGAGGCGGGATCCATTCGACGAAGTTTGGAGCTTCAAATTTGGATCCAAAACTGCCCAAAACAGTGAGCAAATTCTGCACAGCAGTGGCGCCAAACCAGTGAGCGTTTTTGGCTCCATTCGGCTTCAAATCGTCTCAACCGATCGATGTGAGTATTCCGCAACTTCGTCGATATGTATTCACAATGTTTTTCATGCTTATAATCGATCCGGGACCTTAATAGAAACAAACAGACAAGACATCCATCACTTGAGTGACTAATGTTGTGACGCGTTATGTGACTTGTGGGCCCCACTTGATTCGAAATGCGAGTGGGCCCGCAAACACTCCCGGGCTCGAGTTCGCTTATTCCGAATTAACGAATTTTCCGTTGCGACGTAATTAAATCAAATTTAATTAAATAATTATGCCTACCAAAATTACTATTCACATCGCTAGTGAATTAATTCTAAATTAACTCGTTCGCCCGAATTAAAATCTAATTTTAATTCCGCGTCGAAATCCAATTTCGTTTAATATATCGAATATATTATTTTATCGATTAATTCCAAATTAATCGTTCTCTCTCTTAAAATAGTATTTTATCCCAGATAAAATATCTCTGTAATTAATCCTAGATTAATTTTCTCTCTCATCTAATTAATCCCAGATTAATAATTGTAGGCATTGCATTTTTGCATACCAAACCCGATGACGAGTCTCGTAAGGAGGCACTACCTTTAAGTCATGGAAGTCGCGAAAAACGGTCGTCGGAAAGGAAAAGTCAATAATTGACACATCATTGAATTTGATTCGTTGAATTAGCTCGGAGTTCACTTGTTGAATCTTCGTTTCGAGGCATATCTTTGACCTGAAATCCCCGCAAACCGCTCTAAGCTCACCTAAACACCAAAACCCACATCCAAAGCCCATGAAACCAAAACAAATCAACACCAAGCCCATCAACCAAGAAGCTCATGCCCATGACAACAAATTCACCCTTCCATGCACTATTCAAACAAGATTCACCGTTTTACCAAACTTGTTTTACACCTTTGACCTCACTTTTACCTTGACACCAATTTTCCAAGCCATTAATTGATCAACCCCACACCATTTATGCCATCAACCCCACGCCCATCACCATCCCATTTCTTTTTCTTCATTTTCAAACCACCTTTCATTCTTTGTCAACTAAGATCACAATGATATCACAGCCTTTCCTCCATTTTCAACAAAGCAAATCATAAAATTAATTACCATTGGCCTACTTAATTAATACTCACTTTGTTTGCCTATATAAACTCTCATTTTCTACCTTGAAACACCTAGTACATATCTAGCACACATTACAAAAAGACTAAGCATTTTGGAGAACAAAACAGCCCCCTTATTCCCCTAGAAGACACGCCCAATGCCTCTCCTCACTGCCTTATCTTCACGCCCATACAGCTCTTGTCTTCAAACAAGTCACGCCCAAGCCTTTCCTTCACTGCCTCCACTCATCTCATCATCCATCACTGCCCACATCTTCACGCATAAAGCCCCCTTCACAGCTCCTATAATTCATGCAAACAACCATCTCATCCAGCCCCCTTAGTCACGCCCAGTTTCTGTGTCCTACAGTCTGGCGACTCCACTGGGGATAGAGAATCGGCCCCGAAATAATGTCTTGTAATGTTTGTGATTTGTGCTTTAATTAATCATGTCTATTGTGGGTTTAAAGGGTTTAATCAAAGGCATTTTTGAGGCTAGGTAATGGTTTGGTGTCTTCATTCACTCACTACCTTTCAATAAGGAAAAGTTGTGAAGGCACCTAAATAACCATTTATGGTTTGGTGTCTTCCGCATTCACTACCTTTCTATAAGGAAAAGTTGTGAAGGCACCTAGATAATCATCTACTTGTAGCCTACTGTGATGGACTGATTTGGAGGACTCGTTGTTTATTCATGACACCAAGCGATAAGAGCCTAAGGGGCTTGGGTACTTAAGAGAGCCTCGCTCCACCCTCCCTCTGGGGAATCTACAATGGGAAATCTATTTGACAGTAAGTCACACACCGTAACTCGTTGGCACGTACCATAAGGTATAAAAAAGGTGTGTTCATTTGGTCGTTTGAACCCTTGAGTGGGGAGTCCTAGTTGTGAACAATCCTTCGTCAGCGAGAGCCTTTGTTTACACTCTTGAAACCTACATGTGAACCTTAGTTTTATGACTCTTAGAAATTATTTATTTATGCTTGTGTTTAGGACCATCGTCATTTGGGTTCAGTTGGACTTTTTGTCAAGAGACGTAAACTTGTTGGGCTATTTAAACTGGGACAAGTTCATGTCCTTTGACAATTGGGCCAAAAGCTTCTAAAATGCCAATGGGCCATTTCATGTTTAGGCCTTTTATTATTTGAAGTTGTTTAGTCATCTTATCGCATAGTGTAAACTTGTTGGGCCTTTTTCAACTGGGACAAGTTTGTACCGCGCAATAATGTGATTAAATGCTCTAAAATGACGATAAGCCAACTTGCATATCTCATACATTGTACGCACCTCACGCATCTCATGCATACACGCATCATGTTAACCTTTTTTGTGTCTTAAGAGCCATTATAGATTCCCGTTGGGTTAGGGAAGAAGGAAGACTTGTCAAGAGGCCAATAACAAATATGAGTGGATCAGAAAATGAGATATCTCGCGTGGATCAACTAGAGAATAGTTTCGCCAAGATTACCGAACAGTTGCAAGCTCTGACTGCTGCCATATCTAATATAGCTGTACCCCGTGCTGGGGGAAGTTCTGAGAATGAGAGGCAGGAGGAGCCTCCAAATAGGGTGAATGAGGATATTCCTATGTTTGATGATGATATGGCTGAGTATGCCGCTGGGAAGATAGCCGGGTCTCAGGCAGAATTACAGAAACTCCGGGATCAGGTAGAAACAGTTACTCAGAAGCTGAAAGGGAAGAATGAAGACCTGTTGGATTATGATTCGATGACTTTTGAGGAGCAGTTGCCCGCTCACTTTAAAATGCATGATATTGCTAAGTTTAACGGGAATGGAGACCCGAAGGTTCATTTGCGGCAGTATGTCTCAGTGATGAGTTCGACGGGCCTATCACAACGCCAGGTCCAAAAGATGTTTGGGATGTTGCTCGAGGGGGCTCCCGTGGTATGGTACCACAGTCTTGAAAAGAAAGTGAAGGAAGATTGGAGGGAGTTGGCTGATGCCTTCCTGAAACATTATGTCACTGACTTGGAGATCGATCTGTCACTCCGTGATCTGGAGAACATTAAGCAAAAACCGGAGGAGAATTTTAAAGAGTATGTGGACCGTTGGAGGGGTCAACTTTTAAAGATGCAGACTCGGCCCTCGGAGAAGGACCAGATTAAAATGATTATCAAGGGCACCAAGCCTTCTATTTACAGTAAGCTGAGGAGGATGACCTCCATGATCACAGATTTTCGACAGCTGAGGGAAACCATCATGGATATTGAAGAAGAAGAAGCTGAGAACAGAAAGTTCTATAGCCAGAATAAGAGGACTTTTGGGGGGAATCCGGAGACCAAGCCCGCTACTGCTGAGATTGCTACAATCAAGAATAGGCGCTTTTCTAACCTGGGTAGACCATTGTCCAAAGTACTTGAGAAATTAACCAGGCAATGACTCTTATAACCCTTGGAGTCTAGACCACTCCCTAATCCTCCCCCACCAAATCTCAATATGAACCGCTACTGCAACTTCCACCAACAACCTGGCCATGACACTGATAGTTGTGTCCGTCTTCGCCATGAGATCCAAGATTTAATTGACTCCTATAAGATCCCTGACCCTGAAAAAGAACAGCCAAACACACACCGTAATCCCCTAACAAATTATCACTCCGTCCCCCCACCCACCTATATGATCAACTCTGGCTTGCCCGAAACCTTCGTTCTCCAAGTTCTCGACCACCAAGCTTCTTCCATTGGGATAGGGGATGACAACGATGAAGAACCATAGGCCGAGGAAGAAGGCAGTGCTAAGAATGATGAAGTTGTTCCTCCTAGTTTGTTTGATCCTGCATTTTTAATATAGGCATTGATTTTGCCTGTTTGTTCGAAACTTTTTCTTAATGATAATAAAAACGTTCATCTCCCTTACTCGCCTGAATATGCAATATGAGTATATTTGACAAAAGCATTCAATATTGGTACTATGATACTCAACGATGCTTAGAACATGGGGAATCTTCGGAAGAAGCAAGCAGGAAAGATAAGATAGCCATTCAGAAACTGGGAAATGGAGCAGTGAGGTTGTCAGACTTGGAAGGGAATGAGTTCACCGAGCCAATCAATGTTGACAGATTGAAGCTGTATTTTGCCTGAGGGACAGAAGACTGGATAGTCAACCGCAGAAGACCTAACCCAACGGGATAGGAAGTTCACTCATGCATGCATGCATACACGTAACAAATTTGCATCTTATCTCATGTGATTTGTTTTTGTTTCATATTCACAGATTTGGAAGAAGGAAGAAGAAAGCAACGAGGGTAAGCCAATCAGAAATCGTGAAAGCACTGTATTAGATTCGGGTAGTAATCCTTGGGTCGAGGCCCACATTGGTATCAGAATCGGGAAGGAATCTGAGGGTTGAGGCCCATTTGAGTTTGAGTTTCGGGTATGGGTCCCGGGGGCGAAGCCCACATTATCAGCAGCAGAAAGGAAGAATTCTTTGGAGTGAGAAAAAAAAAAGAGTGAGAGAGAAGTCTTCGGTAATTAGATATATGTCTGGTGATGACATTATGTGCTGTAGGGAGAAGCCTTAGAAGCAATAAGTGCGAGAAGTGTTCTTCGCCGGTATTCTGAATAGATTGATCTCGATTAGACTCGTGAGCACTTGAATACGGGATCTCAACGGTGGAAGCCTGAGTGGTTAATGAGATGACTAGTTGAAGAGATGGTGGATCGGTGAATGACCGTTTGCTTGGACGTCCACTCCGGTTTACGTAAGCTACGATATATGATATGGTCAGAAATAAAAGGAAAGTCTCTGAAAAGAAAATAAGAAAAGAAAAATAGACCGCCTATAACCGATAAGCGTGAAGCTACCCATGGGCGAGTATTAGGACCACCATGAGGAGAAATGCTACCTTAAAGGGTAGGCGTGTCAAAAAAAAAAGAAAAAAAAAGATTGAAAAGAATGAAAAGAAAGATACAAGAGCAAAATGCAAGAGACCATATCATGTTGAGTATGCCGAAGTAATTACGGGATGTGATCAAGACATCCAGGTTGGTTAGACCCACTGGTCCGATTCTCCGAAGCGAAATCATCGAGTTGGCTAACTTAAGGAACAAGCTGTGAAAGAGCCTTGGCGCACACACACTAGGAGTCTAGTTCAGATCACCTATTCAGACGATCGAAGTTGAGCATATCAAGTACTTTGAAGATTCTCTGGCTTTGACGCAAAGCATTCATTGAGGGCGAAAATATATCTAGCTATCAAAGAGTATCTCGAGAGGAAATGCAATATGCTGAAAGGAATCATTAGCATCAGTATCAGTTCTACCGGGTATGGCATTCTGGGGGCGAGGCTCATATTAGTTCAGTATCAGCTTTGCCGGGTATGGAATTCTGGGGGCGAGGCCCACATTAGTTCAGTATCAGCTTTGCCGGGTATGGCATTCTGGCGGCGAGGCCCACATTAGTTCAGTATCAGCTTTGCCGAGTATGGCATTCTGGGGGCGAGGCCCACATTGGTTCAGTATCAGTTCTGCCAGGTATGGCATTCTAGGGGCGAGGCCCATATGACATCAGATCAAGCTAAGACATTCGTGGCTCTCTAGGTACGGAGACGTCACTGTGACACCCTAGGTACAGGGTTAGCACGCCAGGTATGGCACATGGACTACCGTGGACTACCGTTGATTATCATAAAGTGTTGTGGACTACCGTGGACTATGAAGATTATGAAGATTATGTGGACTACCGTGGATTATGTGGACTACCGTGGACTATGAAGCTTATGAAGATTATGTGGATTATGTGGACAACCGTGGATTATGTGGACTACCGTGGACTATGAAGGTTATGAAGATTATGTGGATTATGTGGACTACCGTGGATTATGTGGACTACCGTGGACTATAAAGGTTATGAAGATTATGTGGATTATGTGGACTACCGTGGATTATGTGGACTACCGTGGACTATGAAGGTTATAAAGATTATATGGATTATGTGGACTACCCTGGACTACCGAAGAGTATTGTGGATTATCGTGGACTATCGTAGACTACAGTGAAGAATTGTGGACTACTGCGACGCTCTAGGTACGAGGTTTAGCACCATCAAACCAACCAAGCAGGTGGACCAGGTGACAGCTGGCGAGCCAGGTAAGTAAAAATGCATTGCATGTACTTTGATAGGATTGTCATTGTCACACACTGAACAAGTCCCATCAAAGTGGGGACGACTGTAGGCATTGTATTTTTGCATACCAAACCCGATGATGAGTCTCGTAAGGAGGCACTACCTTTAAGTCATGGAAGTCGCGGAAAACGGTCGTCGGAAAGGAGAAGTCAATAATTGACACATCATTGAATTTGATTCGTTGAATTAGCTCGGAGTTCGCTTGTTGAATCTTCGTTTCGAGGCATATCCTTGACCCGAAATCCCCGCAAACCGCTCTAAGCTCACCTAAACACCAAAACCCACATCCAAAGCCCATGAAACCAAAACAAATCAACACCAAGCCCATCAACCAAGAAGCACATGCCCATGACAACAAATTCACCCTTCCATGCACTATTCAAACAAGATTCACCCTTTTACCAAACTTGTTTTACACCTTTGACCTCACTTTTACCTTGACACCAATTTTCCAAGCCATTAATTGATCAACCCCACACCATTTATGCCATCAACCCCACGCCTATCACCATCCCATTTCATTTTCTTCATTTTCAAACCACCTTTCATTCTTTGTCAACTAAGATCACAATGATATCACAACCTTTCTTCCATTTTCAACAAAGCAAATCATAAAATTAATTACCTTTGGCCTACCTAATTAATACTCACTTTGTTTGCCTATATAAA
The DNA here is from genome assembly GCA_019454045.1 of Zanthoxylum bungeanum. Classification (NCBI taxonomy): domain Eukaryota; kingdom Viridiplantae; phylum Streptophyta; class Magnoliopsida; order Sapindales; family Rutaceae; genus Zanthoxylum; species Zanthoxylum bungeanum. The sequence continues at coordinate 62,225 of SKCR01017972.1, forward strand.
CTCTCATTTTCTACCTTGAAACACCTAGTACATATCTAGCACACATTAAAAAAAGACTAAGCATTTTGGAGAACAAAACAACCCTCTTATTCCCCTAGAAGACATGCCCAATGCCTCTCCTCACTGCCTTATCTTCACGCCGATACAGCCCTTGTCTTCAAACAAGTCACGCCCATGCCTTTCCTTCACTGCCTCCACTCAGCTCATCATCCATCACTGCCCATATCTTCACGCACAAAGCCCCCTTCACAGCTCCTATAATTCACGCACACAGCCCTCTCATTCAGCCCCCTTAGTCACGCCCAGTTTCTGTGTCCTACAATAATGTTCGAATCATACGTCATCAGTGAATCTTCGAGAAGCGACCCATGATATCCCCGGATATGTTGGCAGTAAATCCGGTCGTCGGACTATCCGAACACGTACGTACCTAGTACTACGTTTTTACCGATTTACAAGACATGGTTGGCTTCTAGCAAAACAGTGTGCCTACCCAATTCACTTCAAGTTCTCCTTCTCCATAGTATAAGAAAGCATCCTTAGTTCATCTAAGATACTTAAGGATGTTCTTAACATCAATCCAGTGACTATCACTTGGATTGGCCTGATTGTGACTCCATATACTCAAAACATATGAGACACCAGGTCACGTACATTTATTTCAATGTACGAGTTCTCGGAGAGTGCCAACAACTTTTAGATCTATCCCAGTAGATCCTTATTCCTAGAATAAAGATTGTTTCTCCCAAGAATTCTACGAATAATTTTCATGAAAGCCAAGCTTTCACCGATTGTATTATGGGAATGTCATTTCCAAGAAATAACATATTATCATTATTTAGGACTTTCATTGTCAGTGCGCTCCCACTAACCTCCTTATATACACAAGAATCATTTTCGTTTTGAATTAAATCATATACCATTATAATTAAATCAATACGATAATTCCAAGAACGCAATGCTTGCTTCAATCCATAAATGGATCGAATTAACTTGCAAACCTTGTTTGCTCGTTTTGGTACGAAAAAACCGTAAGGATGTTGTAAACATCCTCCAAAAGGTTTCCGTTAAGGAAAGCGGTTTTGACGTTCAACAACTAGTGTATTCGAATGGATTTAACCATGGCAACGAGTAAAAGGTTTCATCGTAATCGACACAATGTTGATAACGATACCTTTTTCGCTACAAGCCTAGCTTAGTACGTTGTATGTTGCCATCCATGTATCTCTTCCTTGAAGACTCATAAAGTCGATCACCTAGGGTGGATCGCCTTAGTTATGAAGAATCGTGGATATGTCGACATGAGATGTGCGTCTCATAAACTTGACGGTATATTCTATGTTTCCTAAGCACAACTCGGATAGCCTACGACGGAGGGATTATTAAACATATGTAATGACCTCGACTTGTATAGTTCAGAAAGGTTGTTTGTGTTCTTCGCGAATTCGGAGGTGGCCGAATTGGGTACATATTAGCTAGGCTTCTATGACGAACATTTCTGAACTTAGAGAGTCCCAATTTGAAGTGTACTCGTTGAGCACTTGGGTAGCCGATTAATTTTGATAAAAGATAATATTCGATATTATAATTATCAACTAAGATAATCAAGTGTTATTGGATAACATTGATTATTTACTTTGACCTAATTGGATTAATTGGATTAATTCAATAATTACACAAGGTCTTAATTGTAAAATCATAATTAACTCTACCATTTGAGGATATTATGGTAACTGTAAGTATGTAATAATAGGTGGTTTTAGCTTAATTTAATTGGATTAAATCAAAGTGGTAAACATTCAACTAATCTATTTCCTAATCCTTGGCTTGATTTAATTGGATTAAATTAAAGTGGGAGACAATGCAGATTAGTCACACCTAATTATCCATATTTGGACAAATTGGATTAAGCCCACTTAAAAGTTGATTACAACTTTTATTAATTAAAAGTTACCTAAGTTTTGCCATAAATAGCAAGCTTTAGGAAGGTTTTAATTACAAGTACAAGCAAATTCTTAGAAAATCAGCCTAAGTTAGAGAAGTATTTAGAGAAGCTTGTGAGGTCTCTACAACATTTCATCTATGAGAAATCAAGATTAGATCTTGAAGTGAAGCTTGCTAGCATTGGAAATCAAGATTGGATCTTGAAGTTAAGCTTGCACACCTTAGAGGTTCTCTGACCATTTTAACAAAGAAGAAGTAGATTGAATCTTACATCAAGCTTGTTAGGTAAGTTTGAACTTCTCTTAAATTATGAATTATGTATTAGATGCATGATCACATAGCTTAATGTTGAAATAAGGCTAATAAATTGTGTTAGAATACTTTGGAAGTATAAACACAATATGCTTGTAATTGGGTCAAAATATTTATGTTAGACATGAACATAAAATTAAAGTTTGGAACTCTAGATTAAAGCTTAGAGCTATGACTACCATTCTAGATTCACTTGACCACCTTTGGGTGAACTAGAATTGTTCACGAGACATTTCTTATTGGGATTATAATTTGGTTTGTGTTTTGGATTCAAAATTTACGCAAGTGCGTATATAGAATAAATTTATGTTTTTGTAAAAATATTTGATATTTTGAAAATTTAGATTTTTATTATATAACATGTGTTGATGTTGGTTTTGAAGTTAAAAATTAATTTTGGGTGTTTTTGAAGCGTTTAGGGAAGACCAGAAGAAATTAGGGCAAAAGACCTGACCGGTGCTTACACACGCGTATAACGCAAGCGCACGTATCGTTCAAGTAGTATAAAAATATCGATCCCACGAGGACTTAATATCTAATCTATTAATTTTATGAGGTCAAATGATTACTAGTATCTAACAGGTTGTTTGATTGATTTGAAATGGTGACGATTCTAAATTTAAAAACAAGTAAATAAAATTGTTCGAAAGTAGGTTTTAAGAAAATTCAATATTAAAAACTATCTAGGGTTGTGATTTCTTCCAATATCATTTTAAAGATGAAGTGGTTATCTTAAAGTTGGGTAATATATTGATTTATTAACCTGGAACACTAAATTATGTGTAAGCCTCTGTCGATGGTCAGACACAAATACCCAGTTTAACCCAATTGAACCATATGTCTATGTAAACCAAATTATCTGGATTCATTAAGTTTAAGTTCCAATTATGGCTACCCCCGCCGGACAGGTATATGTCTATCCTGTAATGAAATCTATTAAAAGGTTATCTATCCTCAAGGAAGATCGTGGACTATTGAGTCTAAGGTCTTAAACTTAAAATCCATATGTCTAGTTCATTTTAAGTTTCCCAGTTCAATTTTATTAATGGCCAGTTAATGAAAAAGCATTAAGATTAAGACTCAATAAATAAATCTTTATATTACCCAAGCTATAATCTAACCCCTTATAAACTGGTGACATTGGATTTCATCACAACCCTAGATAACTGGCTTAGTTACGACACATATTTACGGGTAGTAAAAAAAACTTAAATAAAATAAAAGACATAAAGTAAAATACTGAAAAGTAAATGCTGAAAGTAAATTACTGAAAGTAAATTGCTGAAAGTAAATTGCTAAAAAGTAAATTACTGAAAATAAATTACTGAAAAGTAAAAACTGAAAATTAAAGAAAGAAAAGTACTGTGCGTAAAAGTAAATTGCGGAAAGTAAAAACTGAAAAGTAAAGAAAAGAAAGTGCGAAAGCCGAAATTAATTACTAAAAGCTATAAATAAACAAACAAGATACAATCTTCTTAGTATTCTTAAGGAATTCCTTAGAAGAAAGTATGGATTTTACAAATGAAATGGCTTGGTATTTATAGGCAAAATTTTGCCTCCATCAAATCATCCACCAAATCAATTATTAATTGCTCCACTATTTGCTCCACTAATTGCTCCACCAAATCCATTATTAATTGCTCCACTAATCTCTTATCATGTTTGGTGATGATTTGATAATTTTTATTATTTATTTATTAATTTAATTTTTGCTTTGAAAGTGACTTTAATAATTACACACAACACACTTCTGGATGGTTCATCAATTTCGGGCATGAAATCGTCAGAATTAGAAATTATTTTGTCTTTAAACGCTATAGATCTTTGAGTCTTCTTTAATCTGGAACTTGAATCAGCTCAATCCGATATCGGAGTAAAACGTTATGCCCAAAATACGACAGATGCGCAAAACTGGAATTTCCAAAACTGCACTTCGTCAAAAACGCCCTTTCAAGTTTCCAATCTCCAAAATTAAAATATCAAGTCCAATAATTGCCCTTATTTGACCCATATTTCGTCCTAAATGATTTCATTAAGATCCGATATTATTTTATCTGCAAAATAAACTAAAACACATCAAAACGTTCATCAAACCCGAGAAACTAAACAAAATATTAAGTTAAATGGGCGGTAAATATTGATATATTTTCCGCTCATCACACCCCCAAACCTAACATTTTGCTAGTCCTCGATCAAAACAATAAAATAAAATACAATAAACAATTAAAATTAAACTAAGCCACTTTCGTAGGGATCACGGTTGCATTTAGCATATGCAACAAGCCTTTAAACCCCTAGGTGTCCCTAGTGGACGAGTTATAGTCTCGTGAGGGCTTACAGCAACGATACCCACAAACGTTTTATAAAAATAAAAAGGTAGTGAAACTAATGCACACAAAAGCAAAAAGACAAGAGAAAAGAGAATAAAGGAAGTTAGTGACTAATCAGGTGAAACTTCTACTCCAAGTTACTAGTTGTTTTGTTTCATTCTAAATTACCGAATAAGTAAATTCTCCGATTATTTTTACCATTCTCCATATACACAGTCGACAAAATATTAATCAACTCATTTTTGCCCACAACAGCCACAAGTGTAGTTGATAAGAGAGTAGTATTTTTGTCCTAAAGTTTTATCAGAATTCACATCTTTTTGCAGCAATGGAATAATTTTTCCTGATTTTTCTGATTTTTTTTTTTTTTTTTGATTTTTTTTTGATTTTTTATTTATATACAATATCTTCCATCTATGTAGCGAGTGTTGGGTCGGTAGCTCCCAAACCAGTTGGCTTTAGAGCACCATGTGTTAAGACACCCCTACGGACTTAATTACTCAGACTTCAGATATATATATTTTTGCAACATCCATGATCCATGTAGCGAGCTTTGGGCCAGTGACTCCCAAACCAGTTGGTTTTAGGGCACTAGGTGTTAAAACACCCTTACAGACTTAATAACTCGGATCTCGGATTTTTTTTTTTTACTCCATTTCTTTTTGAGATGCTTCCTCCAATTAAACTATAGCACTGAATATTACAAACTTTTCAATTTTAGCTCATGTCCGTATGTTACTATATATGTTGATAATATCTGTCAACTGAGCATATGAAGATCCATTTTAGTCTGTTTTATGGAGAATTCACAAATTAAATAATTCAAAAGGAAATAAACAAAAATTAACTTATTTCGAAAATAGGCTTAAGATACGTCTCAGGAGTGGAAACTCCTTACTCAGCTATCTCTTACCAATTTCACCCTTTTAGTCAAAATAAAAACGCAAAAACGCAAAATATTTTTGTAATTTTTGAAAAAATTTCAATTTTTTTGTATTTTTCGAAAAATTTTGGACTAAAAATAAAAACAACACACAAACTAAAAACAAGGTACTGATCAACTAATTACCTCCCCCAAACCTAAATGAGACATTGTCCCCAATTTCTTAAACAGTAAAAGGAGAGTTAAGAAGGTCGTACCTGGTTAGCTAAAAATATACAGGAAATTAAAGGTTAAGATCCAGATTAACACGACGCCTCTTACCACGATCGTCCTCGGACCAATTTATCTTTGAAAGGATAGGGTCAACTCGTGGTTCATAGGCTAAGAGTTGGTCAATTAGATCCGGAGCAGTTCTGGCAGTAAAGATGAGTTCTTTCAAAGGTTTTGACACAAACCCATTTCTCCGAGCATCATCAAGAAACACACAAAAAAAATCATAAAATCCATCAATGTTGAGCAGTCCAATTGGTTTCTGGTGTATGTTCAGGTTCACCCAAGATAGTACTATAAAAATTTCCTCCAATGTGCCCAAGCCACCTGGCAAAGCAATAAAAGCATCAGCACGGTTAATCATTTCCACTAGTCGTTCAGACATACCTGGCACGATCAGTTCCTCTCCGTTTCATGGTTCAATAAGATTTGCTTCTGCCAAGGGTTTTGGGATGATTCCCAAAACGTGACTGCCTCCTTCCTGTACAGCTTTTGAAACGATCCCATAAGTCCAAGATTGCCTCCGCCATATATTAAGTGCATATTTCTTGCAGCTAAGACTCGACCCAATTCTTGTGCTGCTTCTACGTATTGTGGCTTAACACCAACACTACTATCGCAAAACACACAGATGTTTTCAACTCGTCTTCTTGAAGTGGCTTCCATTTTTTATATGTATTTCTTTCTCAACTCTGGATGCCTTCAAAAGTGCAATGACGGGCTGAATTTATAGTACCTGAAAAGGGTGAGTAAAAGTAGCACAAGTATCTTCCAGAGGACGATTAGTAGTGAAATAATATTGTGATAGTCAAAAAGGTCTGGATCCTGTCGGAGAAAATAAAAGAAAACAATAAAACAAATTACAATTATTATGAAAAGACAAAGAGATATAATATTCACAAGAAAAGTAACAGCTCGATTGACGTCTATGCGTCAGGGACAAGCTTCCCATCCAATTTTCTTATAAATTGGCAAACATGGTCTTTTTGAGTCAGATTCCCGAGACTTAACAGTTGTCTTTCTTTTTGAAATTGTGTATGTAATTTGCGAAAGGCTATGTGAACATATCCACTAGGATGCATCTCAAGAGTCGAAGATATATCATCTAAAGACTCATTACTCAAGCCATCCCTAATGAATTTAATTTTGTCTTCGCGATTATCAGACACCATTCCTAAAGAACGACAACGAGTATTGCAATTCCAGTATGCACATTTATAACAAACACCCATTTGCTTAGCTCTACGTTTCTTTGCATATGTGCTTCTTCCAAAACCAGGCAGATGTGAAATAAAAGAGTCAGAAGACTCACCTGCCAATCGGACCCGTGCTTCAATAATCCAACTAATGTCAGTAGGAATACCTTTGATCATCAATAATCTCATCCGTTCCAAGCGAGCTTTGTATACTTTCATCAGAGATTTTTGAGGGAGAGAAGGAAATTGCTTGTGAAGATTTGCGAGAGCTTCTTCCATCTTGAAATGACTTAATCTGCAAAAAACTAAACACACAAAAATAAAACATATCAGATCACAATATATACACAAATTGCATGGGTTGCCTCCCTACTAGCGCTAAGTTTAAAGTCGTCAGTCAGACTTGACTTCTCGAACGTTAAGCTGGATCTGAAAGTGTAACACTTTCTTTTTGTCGGTCAAATGATTCTCCCCATTAGTGCTTGACACGCTTGTTTTTAACCTTGAAAGTTTTGTTGGAGTCAGGATCATGTATCTCAATGGCTCTATCTGGTAAAACTTTGGTGATCACAAATGGACCTGACCACCGTGATTTTGGCTTCCATGGGAAGAATTTCACCCTTGATTTGTTTAACAGTACCTTCTGCCCTGGTTCCAGTTGTATGCGCACTAACTTCTCATCATGTCTTTTCTTGCCCTTTTCTTTGTACAATTTGGCATCCTCAAAAGGCTGATTGTGAAATTCCTCCAATTCGTTGAGCTGGTGGAACTTTTTCTCTTATGTTGCTTGTAGTGCAAGAATTGGATTCTTTAGTACAAAAGACGCTTTATCTTTAGGCTCCACAGGCAATTGACATGTTTTAAGTTTGTCAGTAGAACTTTGCATTGCATTGGAGTTCTGAACGGTACTATGTATCACATCAAGTTTGAAACATTCCTCCTTCTTTTCATCATCTGGGAAATTCATGGCCTTGAAAACATTGAATGTTACTTCTTGGTCATATACCCTCATGGTTAATTCTCATTTTTGTACATCAATAATGGTTCGACCTGTAGCCAAGAATGGTCTCCCGAGGATGATTGGCACGTCTGCGTCTTCCTCCATATCAAGGACAATAAAATCTACTGGGAAAATGAATTTGTCAACCTTGACCAGCACATCTTCAACTACACCTCTCGGAAATACGAGCGTTCTATCAGCAAGTTGTAGTGAGACTGAAGTTGGCATTGTTTCTCCAATCTGTAATTTCCTGAAAATAGAAAAAGGCATCAAGTTAACACTAGCACCTAAATCACACAGAGCCTTACCGAAGTCATGTTCTCCTATGGTGCAAGGAACAGTGAAACTGCTAGGATCTTTCAACTTTGGAGGAAGTTTTCTCTGAATGATGGCGTTGCATTCTTCTGATAATGCTACTGTCTCGTAATCTCCCAATCTCCGTTTTCGTGAAAGAATGTCTTTCATGAATTTGGCATAGCTGGCCATTTGTTCCAACGCTTCTGCAAATGGAATGTTGATATGCAGCTTTTTGAAGATTTCCAGGAACCGAGCAAACTGCTTGTCCAGTTTATTCTTCTGAAGACGCTGAGGAAAAGATGGAGGTGGAGTGATCTGTTCTTTTTCCTTTGCTTCTTTTTCCTCCATCTGTTGCTTTGTTTCTTTTGGAAAATCTTCAATTGTTGTTGCCTTGATTCCAACATCTTTGTTGATTTGAGTACCGCTTTTTAACATGATGGCATGACATTGCTTCTTCCCCATGTTCCTTGGATTTGGCTCTGTGTTGCTGGGAAGGGTACCTGGCGGTCTGTAACTCTGAGCATTGGCCAGTTGTCCAATTTGATTCTCCAGTGCTTTAATAGAAGTTGATTGACTTTGAATTAATGTTGCTTGGGATTGAAACATAGCATCATATCTTGCTGCTTGAGAGTCGTGTTTTGCTTCTATCTTTTTCAAGTGGGTCAACACTTCTGTTATTCCCGGTTCATTTACCTGTTCCTGGCCTTTGTTCTGTTGTTGGAATCCGGGTGGTGGATTGTTCATTTTCCCTGAATTGTTGCTCTATGCGAAATTGGGATGATTCCTCCACCATGGGTTGTAGGTATTGGAATATGGATTGTTCCCCTGTCTGTTGAAATTATTGACATAATTCACCGTTTCTTTATGTTGGTTATAAGATTCTGACTCAGGTGCTCCTCCAAATGGTGAACTTGTGGATCCACCATTAACTTTTATGTTAAGAGTTTCCATATTTTTGCAAATCACATCCAGCTTGGAATTCAGTGTTGTGTTGGCTCTAACTTCATAAATTCCTGCAATTCTTTGGATCATGCTCCTTTCTGTTGGCCACAAGGAATTGTTGTTGGCAATTTCTTCGATTAGGTCCTAGGCTTGATCTTCTCCTTTTGCCATCAAGGCTCCTCCAGCAGCAGCATCAATTGTGGTTCTCATTATTCCAGAAAGCCCATTATAGAATATTTGTACTTGAAGCCATTTTGGAATCTCATGGTGAGGACATTTCCGGAGCAAATCTTTATACCTTTCCCAAGATTCGCAGAGGGATTCTGAATCTTGTTGTACAAAGGATGTGATGTCATTCCTCAGCTTTCTGGTTCTGGCTGGTGGAAAGTACTTTGCAAGAAATTTGGTGGCTAAAGTGTTCCAAGTTGTGATAGAACCTGCTGGTAGTGAATGTAGCCAAGCTTTAGCTCTGTCCTTCAAGGAGTATGGGAAAACACGCAGTCTCATTGCTTCTTCTGATGCTCTGTTGTAGTTGAAAGTGCCGCAAACTTCCAGGAAGTTACTGATGTGGGCATTAGGATCTTCAGTTGCATTCCCCCCGAACTGAACTGACTGCTGAATCATCTGAATGCATGTTTTGATATCACCTGCATTTGCTGGTAAGGGAGGAAGTACAATGCAAGAAATGAGTCTGTCAACCACCTGAATAGTTCTGTCTCGAATGGGAATTGGTGGTGCAACGTTCAAAGGTTCAGGTTCCATGTTGACTAAAGCTTCTTGGCCTTCTCGCCTTTCCCTTCTCAACTGTCTGATGGTTCTTTCAATTTCTGGGTCAAGCGGTCGAAGTTCAAAGCTTCTGGTTCGTCTCATGTAGTTTCTGAGAACCTGAAACACAAGAAAAAAAAAATAAGTAAAAAGAAATTAGATACAAGTAACGTATCTAACCCCAAAACTAATAGTGAAAGATAAATAAGTCCCCGGCAACGGCGCCAAAAACTTGACCGGTGCTTACACACGCGTATAACGCAAGCGCACGTATCTTTCAAGTAGTATAAAAATATCGATCCCACGAGGACTTAATATCTAATCTATTAATTTTATGAGGTCAAATGATTACTAGTATCTAACAGGTTGTTTGATTGATTTGAAATGGTGACGATTCTAAATTTAAAAACAAGTAAATAAAATTGTTCGAAAGTAGGTTTTAAGAAAATTCAATATTAAAAACTATATAGGGTTGTGATTTCTTCCAATATCATTTTAAAGATGAAGTGGTTATCTTAAAGTTGGGTAATATATTGATTTATTAACCTGGAACACTAAATTATGTGTAAGCCTCTGTCGATGGTCAGACACAAATACCCAGTTTAACCCAATTGAACCATATGTCTATGTCAACCAAATTATCTGGATTCATTAAGTTTAAGTTCCAATTATGGCTACCCCCGCCCGACAGGTATATGTCTATCCTGTAAGAAAATCTATTAAAGGGTTATCTATCCTCAAGGAAGATCGTGGACTATTGAGTCTAAGGTCTTAAACTTAAAATCCATATGCCTAGTTCATTTTAAGTTTCCCAGTTCAATTTTATTAATGGCCAGTTAATGAAAAAGCATTAAGATTAAGACTCAATAAATAAATCTTTATATTACCCAAGCTATAATCTAACCCCTTATAAACCGGTGACATTGGATTTCATCACAACCCCAGATAACTGGCTTAGTTACGACATATATTTACGGGTAGTAAAAAAAACTTAAATAAAATAAAAGACATAAAGTAAAATACTGAAAATTAAATACTGAAAATTAAATACTGAAAAGTAAATGCTGAAAGTAAATTGCTGAAAGTAAATTGCTGAAAAGTAAACTGCTGAAAATAAATTACTGAAAAGTAAAAACTGAAAATTAAAGAAAGAAAAGTATTGTGCGTAAAAGTAAATTGCGGAAAGTAAAAACTGAAAAGTAAAGAAAAGAAAGTGCGAAAGCGGAAATTAATTACTAAAAGATATAAATAAACAAACAAGATACAATCTTCTTAGTATTCTTAAGGAATTCCTTAGAAGAAAGTATGAATTTTACAAATGAAATGGCTTGGTATTTATAGGCAAAATTTTGCCTCCATCAAATCATCCACCAAATCAATTATTAATTGCTCCACTATTTTCTCCACTAATTGCTCCACTAATTGCTCCACCAAATCTATTATTAATTGCTCCACTAATCTCTTATCATGTTTGATGATGATTTGATAATTTTTATTATTTATTTATTAATTTAATTTTTGCTTTGAAAATGATTGAAAGTGACTTTAATAATTACACACAACACACTTCTGGATAGTTCATCCATTTCGGGCATGAAATCGTCAGAATTCGAAATTATTTTGTCTTTAAAAGCTATAGATCTTTGAGTCTTCTTTAATCTGGAACTTGAATCAGCTCAATCCGATATCGAAGTAAAACGTTATGCCCAAAATACGACAGATGCGCAAAACTGGAATTTCCAAAACTGCACTTCGTAAAAAACGCCCTTTCAAGTTTCCAATCTCCAAAATTAAAATATCAAGTCCAATAATTGCCCTTATTTGACCCATATTTCGTCCTAAATGATTTCATTGAGATCCGATATTATTTTATCTGCAAAATAAACTAAAACACATCAAAACGTTCATCAAACCCGAGAAACTAAACAAAATATTAAGTTAAATGGGCGGTAAATATTGATATATTTTCCGCTCATCAAGACCCTAATTCCTTCAACTCACTGGAAGGTGAGCTGAAGAAATTGAAATAATACAAAGAAAAATATATACATATATATATATATATATATATATATATATATATATATATATATATATATATATATATATATATATATGCTGCTGCGTGCTACAGTGACACACACACTGTAGCGTGAACTGTAACGCGTACAGTGCGCATGTCATTGTAGCGCGCGCGGTATGCGCTATGCGCACAGATTTTATTTTCTCTCGTTCTGGAGTTTCCGGACTCCGATTCAGTCCTGGTTTTTTCCTATACACTCATAATGGAATATATTATTTTATTAAATAATTTAAAATTACACCCATACTTGATGTCTATGGGTTTGACCCATTTCCTCTGCGTGGGGCACCGATCCGATCCTAGGGGTTCCACAACTGCCTTAACAGAATGGTATCAGAGCAAGGCTTAACCACACAACACATATTTTTGAATCTATGCCATAGTAATTTTAATTTAATTATGCATAAGATATATTGGATATGTATTGCATGTTTTAAATTAAAACTTTGACCAAATTAAGTTAATGACTTGATTGTCATAAATCTCCCGTGATTAGGTGATTACTTTATTTAAGTAATCATATTAGTAATGTTGGAGCATTATTGGAGGGTCCGTCTTGTCAATACGAAATGAATGGGTTCTTACTACTTATATCCAATATCGCCATTAGTGTGAGGGTATAAGTGCTCGGAACTTAGGTCGCTCCGGTAAAACATTAGATGTAGCGTGATGAGTTAACGTAGTCGCCCAATATCGTCATTAGTGTAAGGGTGTACATACGAAGCTCATTAGTGCACATTGACAAGTATACACCTAGAACATGTCTTAATCCAATATCGTCATTAGTGTGAGGATTAGAAATGGTTCAGGATTAAACTAGGAGTCACATGAAGTGATTGACCTTGTAGGTCTACCTAATGAGTTTATAAAGGCCAATATCGTCATTAGTGTGAGGCTGGAGTAAATGTCATTGGATCCACTTCCCGCTATGAAATTTTGATAGTCAAATTTATATTTTCCGTTAAGGGAGATTACAGAATTACGTAAAATAGTCGGAAGACACTCATAGATTTAAAATTCCATAATCAATTAGTGTTATTATTTTGAAATGAAAATTATTCTGCTACTACTCAAAAATGTTGTCTTGTAAATGGGTGCCGCTAATCCATTGATTTTTGGATTCCAATAAGCTAAAAAGAGCCGAGAACTATTTCGAATGGGAAATGAACATGCGCCTTGTCTTGGAGTATGAAAAGTTGACTTATGTCACGATCAATCCACTGTCTATTGATATCGATCCTGACTCCACTCCAGAAAAGCGAGAAACTTTTGATAGATGGAATGATGATAACCTAAAGGTGAAATCCTACATCTTAGGATTGATGGTTCCAGATTTGATGAGACAATACATTGAAGTACTGGATGTTTGGAGCATCATACGAACACTCAAGTAGTTGTTCGAGGAAAATCAAGATATGGAACTTTATCGAAGGTCTAAGGAATTGTTCTGTATTGAACTCAATGGGGGAGGAGCTGTCAGCACTCATGTTTTGAACATGATAGACTAGATTCGATATCTGGAATGATAGGGCATTGTGTTTGATGAACGGCTGGGCCGTAATTTGATTATGTCTTCTTTGCCTGGATCTTATGTTGGCTTTGTATTAAATTTCCATATGCATTGATGCAAGCCACATACGAAGAACTTCATAACATGCTACGCACAGAGGAGCAAGATTTGAAGAAAGGCAACCTCAAACTATATCTCCATGGTGGAGCTGGCTCTTCAAAGACTTATGGGAAGTCTAAGAAAATAAAGATGGGGAAAAAGAAGATATTAAAGAAAAACTCCAAGAAGCGCAAAGGCGCAAAATCGAAAGTAGCTCGTGATCAATGTCTACAATACAAGAAGTCTGGACACTTGAAGAATGACTGTCCAGAGCTAAAAGGAAAAGTAGGACCCTCAAGTACGCTTTGTATTTTTCCAATTATTGACATCTCATTAGCCTTAGATGAAAATAGTGGATGGGTGTTAGACACTGGCAGTCCTACTCATATTTGAAATTCCCTACAGGAAATAAGGGTTAAAAGAAGGCTGAATAAATGGGAGATCCAGCTTAGAGTTGGCAATGGCGAGACATTTGATGTCAATGCCATAGGAACAGTTTTTCCAGATCTCCCAAATGGATGTAAATTAGATTTGCATGACTATTATTATGTTCCCTCAATTATCAGACAAATATCAATACTGCCAATATTAGATAAAAATGGATATAAAATAAACATTAAGGATGAAACTTTATGTTTGTATGATAAAGAAAATTTATTGAAATGTGAATGTTCTTTAGCAAATGGTCACTATGTTTTGGAAACATATAGAGATGTCTTTAATATATAGAAAAATACAAGTAGGAAGTCTGAACTAAATAATACTGAATTATGGCATATGAGATTGGGCTGCATAGGTGTTAGATGTCTATCCAAATTGGTAAAGGATGGTTTGATTGAAAATCTTACCTTAGATCTTTATCCTATTTGTGAGTCATGTATCCAAGGAAAGATGACAAATGCCTCATTTTTAGGTGTTGGACACCGTGCTGGAGATTTACTGGACTGGAACTAATACACAGCGATGTGTGTGGTCCATTAAATCATGTCGCTCATGATGGTTCCACATACTTTGTGACTTTCACATATGACAAGTCTAGATATGGATATATCTATCTGATGAAAGATAAGTCAGAAATATTTGACAAGTTCAAAATATTTCGAATTGAAGTAGGAAAAAAACCAGTAAATTCATCAAAAATTCAGAAATTATTTAAGGGAGAATGAAATTCTCACCCAATATAGCCCACCAGGAACACCTCAACACAATTGAGTGTCTGAACAAAGAAATCGTACTTTATTGGATATGGTACGATCAATGATGTGCTATACAGATATTCCTTGTTACCTTTGAGGTTATGCTTTACTAACTGCTGCCTACATACTTAATAGGGTTCCATCGAAAGCTGTTTCTACGACCCCTATCAGATATGGATCGATAGAAATTCAAGTCTTAGACATTTAAGATTTGGGGTTGTCCTGCATACATTAGAATCACGCAGCGGGATAAACTAGCACCCAAAGGGTATAAATGTAGGTTCGTTGAATATCCTGATAATTCCATGGGATATCAATTCTACGATTCTGAGCAACGAAATGTATTTGTTGTTCGCTTTATAACTTTTCTTGAAAAGTAATTTTTGGGAGAAAGTGGGAATTGTAGATAAATTAAACTTGATGAGTTTGATCCCAACATTAATGAACCTGAGATGGAACCAGAGATCCAATTAGATGAAGGATCTACGACACAGGTTCTACATAAGTCGAATAGAATATCAAGGCCTTCTGAGAGATTGTTTTTAACATCTGATGTAAGCCTTGATGTTCTCCTCTTGGAGGAAACAGATCTGACTATGTAGAAAGAAGCGATATTGGATATCGATTCGGGAAAATGGCAGGAAGCCATGAAATCCGAAATGGATTCAATGCATGCCAATCAAGTCTGGGACTTAGTTGAACTTCCTAAAGGAGTTAAATCTATTGGTTGTAAATGGGTTTACAAAAGGAAGCGAGGGCCCGATGGAAAGGTGGAAACCTTTAAGGCCTGACTGGTAACGAAAGGATACACTCAACGTCCTAGGATTGACTATGAGGAAACTTTTTCACCAGTAGCCATGCTAAAATCCATTAGGATTCTTTTAGCCATTGCTACATATCACGATTATGAGATATGGCAGATGGATGTGAAAACCATTTTCCTAAATGGATTCCTTTAGGAGGATGTCTATATGGAACAACCATAGGGTTTCGTATCTAGTGACACTTCAAACTTGGTTTGTAAGCTCCAAAAGTCTATTTATGGACTTAAACAAGCATTCTGAAGATGGAACCGTCGTTTTGATGAGATAACTAGATTATCTGGATTCATCAAGAACAAGGAAGAACCATGTGTTTATAAGAAAGTGAGTGGGAGCATAATAGTTTTCCTAGTCTTATATGTAGATGACATCCTTATCATAGGAAATGATATAAGGATGATGCAAAGTGTGAAAGCCTACCTTTACAAGAACTTCTTCATGAAAGATATGGGTGAAGCTTCCTATATACTAGGTATAAGGCTCTACTGGGATAGAGTTAGGAAGCTTATAGGGTTGTCACAATCGACGTACATAGATAAGATATTAGAAAGGTACAGTTTTACCAACTGCAAGGCAGCAAATGTAACTTTCTGATACGGCATACATCTTTCGAAGAAAATGACATCTCAAACTGAGGAAGAGAGAGTCAGGATGTCTAACTTGTTGTATGCTTCTTGTATTGGAAGCATAATGTATGTTATGCTATGTACTAGACCTGACATCAGTTTCGGCGTCAGTGTGACCAGCCGATATCAATCTGATCCAGGTAATGATCATTGGACATCCGTGAAACATATCATAAATATCTTAACGGTATTAGGGATAAGTTTCTGATATATGGAGAAAGTGAGCTACAAGTTAAGGGTTATACAGACTCCAACTTCCAGGGAGATCTAGATGATAGAAAATGTACATCATGATACATATTTACCCTTAACGGTGGTGCAATTAGTTGGCGTTGTTCAAAACAAGGCTCAATAGCTGATTCCAACACTAAGGCGGAATTTATAGCGGCTTCAGAAGCTGTTAAAGAAGCTATTTGGATTAGAAATTTTATCACAAAACTTGGCATTGTGCCTAGTATTGAGGATTCGTTCCCATTGTATTGTGATAATAACGGAGCAATCGTGCAGGCTAAGGAGCCGAGGGCGTATTCCAAGTCTAAACACGTGGAAATGAAATACCGCATAATTAGAGAGATGATTGAACGAAAAGACATAGTGGCCTTGAAGGTTCAAGGATAAGACAACATAGCAGACAAACTTACAAAGGCCTTATCTCCTAAGTTATTCGATAAACATGTGGAGGAGATGAGAATACGGTACCATCCAGATTGGCACTAAGCAAGTGAGAGTTTGATGGAGTTGGTGCTTGGAGTGCTAATCTGAATTGTATATTTTATTATTTTTTAATAAAATAACTACATTTTTCATTTCATACCTCATTAATGGTATTGTCATTATATGTATTAGATTGATGTATAGATTGTTGGGGTTTTGGGCGATGGGGCGCAACAGAAGCGCGGGTCGGGCGAAATTGTATTTTAAAACTTTTTCAAAATACCAAATAAATTATTCAATATCTAATATGAATAATTTATTCATATTTCACCTATACCTATTTATTCAATATCAAATATTGACATAAACAAGTTGAAAACTCGTGAAACTTTTACGAAAACAGTTTTTCAGTAAAATTGCCTAAAACACATTTTTGACCGAACCGACTACCCGACACATATGGAAACTGCCCAAGTCAGCTCCAATAGTGTCGGGACAGTTTATGGGATGCCCGAACAGTGACAGATTCACTTATTTGCTCAAAATCCACCCGGTAACGCCATTTTTGGCCGTTTTCGCTTATTTCAAGTCGGAAACACTTTCCGGAAATTGTGCCAACACCCAAATTACATCCAAAACATTCTAAAGACAACATTTTCATCACAAAAATAGGAACTTTTCCAGGTCTGATCAGTAACCAAAAACAATCCATATATCATGCTTAAATCTAATTTTTTACCAAGATTAATCAAATTAATAAAACACCAAATGAGTCCAACCATATATGAACAACCCAAGAAAAATTCTAGGCTATTCAGAGTGGATCAATAACTCTAGAATGGCAACTTAATATCCAACAACAATTTGAACAAAAATTATAATGAAATTACTTTAATTCCATCAAATTCCACTTCACACATGCACTTATCTTCCATTTCCAACCACCAAACACAAAAGCCCCAAATTTTAAAAGAAGAGAAACCCTATAATCATACTAGTTCATCAAGAAAATAAGAAATAATTATTTAATTATTTAACTATTAAAAAATTAAACAATTAATTTATACAAGTATATGTATTTTATTTACATTAAATAATAAATACATATATCCATGACATGTGTCAAAATCTCATTTGACGAATAATTAATGTGTATCTAATCGTATTATGTATCAAATATAAATACACAATAATTATTATCGGACAAAATCCCCAAAAGTATGTGTTATCGTTTAACGATTAAACGATCCGAATTAACTCATTTAATTTGGTGAAGTATTATGAATAATTTGTATTATTCATATCGTGTTGCCCAAGTGCTCAACGAGTACACTTCATATTGTGGGACTCTCTAAGTTTAGGTCTAGCTGTCACGAAATCCATTTTCGTGTCCATAATCCACCCATTCATGGATTATGACGACCACGGATAATCTCGCTAAACTATACAAGTCAAGGTCATATCATACGTATAATCCCTCAATCACAGGCCCTCTGTATTATACCTGAGATATAGATGAGAACGTCAAATCTGTTCGGTATAATACAGTCGACTTTCAATTTACGATCTCTAAATAACACTCGGAACTAATTTCCGAAGTTATACCACGACGATGGATTTACTAGATCGTAAACACATGAGGATGTCTATGCCCTGTACACAGGATTGACGGATCCTATCTTGATACGCACAGGATATCATGAGCATCAGTCCACACCCAATGAACATGGGGAGGTCTGATCATGGCTAGATCATTGACGTGACTGCCATCAAAGTGTGGAGGATGGCTCATATATCCACGGTGGTATCTCAAGTCGAAGGACCACTATGCTCGCTCAACTCGAAAAGGTTCTTATTGACGTTGGTGTACCATATATTAGGAAACCTTCAGTGAGTCGTTCAGTGTCTTATCAAATAAACACCTACATGTCTATACGAGTCTCCCAAGACTCATGGTTCATTGGGATAAACCATCGGACCAAGTCACGATATACGACATGTACTGGTCTCAACAGATTTTACTAACCGACCCGTGTTAGCAAATCTTGACCAGGAACTTTATTTAAGGATATACAACTAATAGTACGCTTCCCAATGTCAATTACAAACTACGTTGTAACTGCACACTATACTGTAAATCCTAGTGTATTTGTCTAATATACACGTATCACTGAACCAGATTCAGTTTCGATCTAATCGTAATCAGATGAGATCGAATAAGTGTATAAAAGACAAGGGTGCTACCAGTAAAATTAGTAATATTATGGAAAATTGAACCGCTCATATTAATGAATCGGACATAAATACGATCTGGATTGGCACTCGGAGCACCAACCCTAACAATTTCTCCCACTTGCTCTAGTGCCAATCCATGGTATCATATACAGATCTCAATGTGTATCGCATACTCATGGCCCTCAAGAGCTCACCAGCACTCAAAAGGTAGGCACCAATAAGTAAGCATGCTTTAACAAATCGAGTCTGTCCAACAAACCCAACCGTTTTCCTTAGCTAGCATCATTAATATTTTGTAGAATCCAAATTCCACAGCAATATGACTCAGACGCTATATTAGTATTGTGATGTAGCTACTAAGTTGTCTATGTATTTAGAAATCAAATCCAAGTACTTTGAGACAACCGCAAGCACTATACTAATATTAAAACTTCTAATCTATGAGGTCACTATGCGAACTTCATAAGTCAATACTTCATAAGTTGCAACTGATTCCACTAGTTTAGTAGAATCAACAGTGACACTCCCACTGCATCTTTTCTGACTTTATATGTCATAGACCATCTAATGTCATAATTAAGATCAAAACTAATATGACCTTATGGTTGCAGACTAAATTCTCCATATAAAAGAAACTCGTTCTTAATATCTCATAGATCACAAAGAACATGTTTCAAGATCCATCATATGGTCTGCAGCATATCAAAATAACTCGTAATAATTACGATTAAATTGATATATTTAATCGCACATAATATAGTATTCATCACGCCATCATCCTATGATGCATAAGATTGACTAGACATTACAATCAATCTTTCTCTCGACAAAGGAATCATCATTTACGAAAGATGAATACTATTTACCTAAAAGACACATTAACTGTCAAACAGATATATTAACTGTCATACAGATAGTCTTACTGTGTCCTTTATTAGATCATATCTTATATGCGACTAATGGGAGTTTTTCACAAGTCTCTTAGTTTTATATCTTATATAAAACTTTATATCAAATATAACAGAGACTACTCCCACTGCTTCCACGGAGAAAATGAGACTTAGGATATATAACACTAGAAAGAAATTTGTACGCTCTCAGTGACCGTACTGACAAATACGTATTCTCTATACTTTGATAAAACCAGACAATCTGAGTGATATCAAAAATAGAGAACACGGATTTCTGGAAAGCTTATCTGAGTTTACAATAGGCTCTATGAGCTAGTATATCAAACTGTGATCTTAGCAGAATACAAACTCTAGGGCCATTCCAGAATGAACTTCTTCAAATAAAGAAATCACGACGGATCTCTCATTCGAAGAAATCACTCAAGAACGCCATTTTGCATTCTTTAGCCAAATTCACTGATTATTATCGATATTAACCAACAGATCCTTAATTGTCCAATTAGTGCGACTAGAGATGAGTTTTCTCAGAATCTACAATAGACTATTGAGCATAACCTTTCTCACTGTTATACTATAAAGTTCAAACCTTGATCGAGCTCATTTTTCTTTTGTTGCGCAAATAATTTGCATATTTTATGAACTATTCATAACGAAAGCCTAATCAAGTTCAAAACTTGATCGTCGTAAGCCATGAACAATCTTAGATCTATGGTTTAATGCTAAGTTCCAGAATCGATATCAAATATCGCTCCCACTATAAGTTATAGGATAATTTTCTTCAATAAGAAAACAACATAACCAATAAGTATCAAATACTTCGCAAATGATTCTGACATCCTATTGGACTTATACATAAGTTTTCTAAGGGTCTTTTCATCTTTATTAATTATGTAGTTCCACTATAGTTTATCAGTCTCACATTTGACTTCAGTAAGTCAAGTCTTTTCTGGAATCGTCAACATCCAATGTTAACACACCAAATAATAAAATAATTTTATTACTCGGTATCGTAGAAAAGATATTCTACCAAATAGAATACAATATTCTATTAAATAGAATAAATGATAAAATTTCCACTCGCACCTCTGAGGCGTAAGTACTTTCAATTATATAACCATTATACAAAAGAAAGTTTCAAATCTCAAACTTTTCAAGATTCGAATTTTCTACTATACATATCATATATGTAACTGTAGAAACCAATGGAACCTTAATTAAAGAGATGAATTAGTGTTACTGGAGCATAACCCTAAGAGTATCGAAAAACAATTCGGTAACACTCAACATCAACGAATCAAATCATATAAGATTCGATAACTCCCACTGACCAATTCCATTACAATGGAATCGCATAAGTTTAATACTGAGTAAGAATCATATTCATTAAATAACTACAGAACTAATTGCCTTAAATTCATGTGTTTGATCAAATCAAACATCTTCGAACAATTCAAAGACGCGCAATGAATTTTTAAAGACAAAGTTTTCAACACTACAGAAAAAATATCTTTGAACTATTCAAAATATTCTATTCGAGTTTCATTAGTAGCATATTAACAGTTCTTGAACAATTCAAGACGTTCAACATGTTCCCTAGTAGAAACACGTAACTAAGTCATGACAATTCATTAACTGAGTTACGAAGTAAAGAAAACTATACAAGGCAATTTCTTATTCATTAAACTACACACATCCAATGTATTAGTTTAATAAATCTGTGATCCAATGACGATCATTGGTTAAATGAGATTTAATTACAACCTGAATACAATATTCATTAAATGGATAAGGATATGTGGTGTGAACTCGTATCAGACCATCATTTACCATAAAGAACAAGCATCCAATGCTTCTGTGATAAAATCTCATAAAACACAGTTCTAAGTTAATTTATTTTTTTACCGAATATTTTCTTAATGTTTATCTTTTCAGTAATGACACTACTAGTCGAATTAAAATATGTAACAACTATTTATACAGAACAAGTAATTATCCAATAGTCACAAGTTTTGATATCAAATATCAAAACAATCATTAAATATTATTTTAATCAACTAGACGGGAGATCTGGTATCCAATACCTATAATTGTCGTATTGTGAGAATCAAAATTCTCTATACACAATTATACGCATCTCATTTCTTAAGCTTTATAATTTGCGTTCAATTATTCACAACAATTTTAAATAATTGATTAGTAAACCGTGTCAGGCACGCGACTTCTAAGAGTCACTAAAAGCAAAGAAACGTCATTAAAAGATAAACAAATACTAAATGGGTTTTCTTAATGCTGGTCAAGACTCTCGAGACATTAACTGATTCGTGTCAATTCTTACTGCATAAGAAACTAATCTTTCTAGAAGGATATCCTAAAGCAGATATCTATTTAGATTACCTAATCGTGACTTAGAAACTAATTCACAAACCATCTTGATTTTCAAGAAAATTGGAACAACTGTTCCCGATGGTTTTAACTAATCTAACAGTACCTAAGTCTACTGTCTTTCTAGAACCTATTCTAGAACTACGCAATCATAAGTAAAGTCAGAAAACCTATTCTAATAATAAGCATGTAGTGGATTAGAAGAATAAATCTATAAACAGTATAGAATAAAGGAAAATGAAAGCAGTAAATTCCAAAATATTACGCACTACTTAGGTTATGGATTTCAAACTCAGCAGTGTCTCCCACTACTTTACGTAATACCGTAATCCCCAACGGACAACGGGAATTCAATAATCAAATCGAATTCCATAGCGAGAGTAGGATCCCATGAATATATTTCGACTCACAGCTTTGGCACGATCTCGCCTACGTATATTAATTAGGTAGACAACTCTTTGTCAATCACTCACCAGTGACTCCTAGTTTCGGTCCTGACCGTTTCTTGCTGTGACAGCTTTGGCACGTTCACAGGAAGGCGTATCAAGGCTTCACTTGTCAATGACAAACTCAAGCTACCGGTGTAGTCCTGACAGCTTTGGCACGTTCAGGATTTCCACTTTCACTTGAATTTGTCCAGTATCAATATACAACCAGTGTGGATAACAATACTATAACTACACCCTCACAGCTTTGGCACGATCTCGGATGCAATTATAGAAAAATACCCATAAACCGTACTGACAAGACGGACCAAGAAACATGTATCCAATACACGTTACTTAACAGCCATATTTAAAAGCATGAATTTTACTATTGAAGTTTTACTCTACATCCAATGCAGAATTTAATCTAAATCATTTTCTAAACATTTCAATTCTACTTTAGAAAATATAATTTAATTTAACAATTAAATTTCTATTACATTTTTGTTAGTGAATAACCGAAAAATAAAGAAACATATATAGATTACAAACATGTGCGAACATTAAAATAGGATTATATATCAAATATCAAGCATGAATAATGTAATGGATGAAGCATCAGACCCGCTATGATACCATTTTTGTTGGGGTTTTGGGCGATAGGGCGTAGCGGAAGCGCGGGTCGGGCGAAATCGTATTTTAAAACCTTTTCAAAATATCAAATAAATTATCAATATCTAATATGAATAATTTATTCATATTTCACCTATACCTATTTATTCAATATCAAATATTGACATAAACAAGTTGAAAACTCGCGAAACTTTTACGAAAATTATTTTTCCGCAAAATTGCCTAAAACGCGTTTTTGACTGAACCGACTACCCGACACTTATGGAAACTGCCCAAGTCAGCTCCAATAGTGTCGGGGCAGTTCATGGGATGTCCGAACAGTGACAGATTCACTGTTTGGATAGCTGTCACCCGGTTGGCTTAAAATCCACCCGGTAACGCCATTTTTGGCCGTTTTCGCTTATTTCAAGTCGGAAACATTTTCCGGCAATTGTGCCAACACCCAAATTACATCCAAAACATTCTAAAGACAACATTTTCATCACAAAAATAGGAACTTTTCCAGGTCTGATCAGTAACCAAAAATAGTCCATATATCATGCTTAAATCCAATTTTTTTACCAAGATTAATCAAATTAATGAAACACCAAATGAGTCCAACCACATATGAACAACCCAAGAACAATTCTAGGCTATTTAGAGTGGATCAATAACTCTAGAATGGCAATTTAATGTCCAACAACAATTTTAACAAAAATTAGAATGAAATTACTTTAATTCCATCAAATTTCACTTCACACATGCACTTATCTTCCATTTCCAACCACCAACCACACAAGCCCCAAATTTTAAAAGAAAAGAAACCCTAGAATCATACTAGTTCATCAAGAAAATAAGAAATCAAATTTCAAGCTCAAATGAATATTGAATTACCTTTAATTCCCAAAATCTTCCAAACTTTTTCTTGACTTTTCTCCATTTTCTTTCATGCTTTTATCAAACAAAAAATTTGTGGGTTCTGTTCTTGTTATTTCGGCAGCAGCTGAATGGTAGAAGAAAGAGAAACAACTTTCACTTTTAAAGGTCAACATGATCGAAAATAACAAGGGTTTAGGGGCTTTTATTATTTTTCAATTTATCAAATAAAATTGAATATATATTTTATAATATCCAATCAAATTTAGACATATATAAAGCATAATAAATTCATGCCATGTTTTCCAATCAAAATTCACCAAGTATTATTCAATTAATAATAAATGGATAAAGATTGAAAAAATAATTATTTAATTATTTAACTATTAAATAATTAAACAATTAATTTATACAAGTATATGTATTTTATTTACATTAAATAATAAATACATATATACATGGCATGTGTCAAAATCTCATTTGACGAATAATTAATGTGTATCTAATCATATTATGTATCAAATATAAATACACAATAATTATTATCGAACAAAATCCCCTAAAGCATGTGTTATCGTTTAACGATTAAACGATCCGAATTAACTCATTTAATCTGGTGAAGTATTATGAATAATCCGTATTATTCATATCGCGTTGCCCAAGTGCTCAACGAGTACATTTCATATTGTGAGACTCTCTAAGTTTAGGTATATCTGTCACGAAATCCAATTTCGTGTCCATAATCCACCCACTCATGGATTATGACGACCAGAAATAATCTCGCTAAACTATACAAGTCGAGGTCATATCATACGTATAATCCCTCAATCACAGGTCATCTGTATTATACCTGGGATATAGATGAGAACGTCAAATCTGTTCGGTATAATACAGTCGACTTTCAATTTACGATCTCTAAATAACACTCGGAACTAATTTCCGAAGTTATACCACGACGATGGATTTACTAGATCGTAAACACATGAGGATGTCTATGCCCTGTACACAGGATTGACGGATCCTATCTTGATACGCACAGGATATCATGAGCATCAGTCCACACCCAATGAACATGGGGAGGTCTGATCATGGCTAGATCATTGACGTGACTGCCATCAAAGTGTGGAGGATGGCTCATATATCCACGGTGGTATCTCAAGTCAAATGACCACTATGCTCACTCAACTCGAGAAGGTTCCTATTGACGTTGGTGTACCATCTATTAGGAAACCTTCAGTGAGTCGTTCAGTGTCTTATCAAATAAACACCTACATGTCTATACGAGTCTCCCAAGACTCATGGTTCATTGGGATAAACCATCGGACCAAGTCACGATATACGACATGTACTGGTCTCAACAGATTTTACTAACCGACCCGTGTTAGCAAATCTTGACCAGGAACTTTATTTAAGGATATACAACTAATAGTGCGCTTCCCAATGTCAATTACAAACTACGTTGTAACTGCACACTATACTGTAAATCCTAGGGTATTTGTCTAATATACACGTATCACTGAACCAGATTCAGTTTCGATCTAATCGTAATCAGATTAGATCGATTAAGTGTATAAAAGACAAGGGTGCTACCAGTAAAATTAGTAATATTATGGAAAATTGAACCGCTCGTATTAATGAATCGGACATAAATACGATCCAGATTGGCACTCAGAATACCAACCCTAACATAGATATGCTAAGAATGACATCGACCTTAGAATAGTTTTGACACTGGGTGTAAACTATTCTTAAAGTAAATATTCATAGTCGTTGGTTTTAGAATACGGTCGAATTCCTATAACCTAGAAGACTAGCACATGTCGTATATTGGAATTGGAGTTCCAATGGTTTAACCCGATGTACCATGAGTTTTGGAAACACGTATAGACATGTGGGTATTTGTTGAAGCGAATATTGAATGACTCACAGACGATTCCTAATAGTTGGAAGTACACACCACCGTCAATAGGAATCTCCTCGAGTCGAGTAGCATATGTAATCCTTTGACTATAGGATAACATTGATTTTTTATGAGATGCTCCACACTTTGATGCCTTTTATGTCAGAAACCTTTTATGGTCTGGCCTCTAGATGTTCGTTGGGTATGGACTGATGCACTTAGTAATCAAGTGTGAAGCAAGATAAGATCCGTCGGCCCGTATGTGTACCATAAGGGGTTTAGGTATCCATGTTAGTAAAGTCACAATTCTTAAATCTTCGGAAAAAGTCAATCACCTAGGGTGGATCGCATCAGTTATAAAGAATCGTGGGCATGTCGACATGAGATATGCGTCTCGGAAAATTGACGGTATATTCTATGTTTCATAAGCACAACTCGGATAGCCTACGGCGGAGGGATTGTTAAACATATGTAATGACCTCGACTTGTATAGTTCAGAAAGGTCGTTTGTGTTCTTCGCGAATTCGGAGGTGGCCGAATTGGGTACATATTAGCTAGGCTTATATGACGAACATTTCTGAACTTAGAGAGTCCCAATATGAAGTGTACTCGTTGAGCACTTGGGTAGCCGATTAATTTTGATAAAAGATAATATTCGATATTATAATTATCAACTAAGATAATCAAGTGTTATTGGATAACATTGATTATTTACTTTGACCTAATTGGATTAATTAGATTAATTCAATAATTACATAAGGGCTTAATTATAAAATCATAATTAACTCTACCATTTGAGGATATTATGGTAATTGTAAGTATGTAGTAATAGGTGGTTTTGGCTTGATTTAATTGGAATAAATCAAAGTGGAAAACATTCAACTAATCA
The DNA here is from genome assembly GCA_019454045.1 of Zanthoxylum bungeanum. NCBI lineage: Eukaryota > Viridiplantae > Streptophyta > Magnoliopsida > Sapindales > Rutaceae > Zanthoxylum > Zanthoxylum bungeanum. Next base: position 89,383 of record SKCR01017972.1, read on the forward strand.
ATTTCCTAATCATTGGCTTGATTTAATTGGATTAAATTAAAGTGGGAGACAATGCAAATTAGTCACACCTAATTATCCATATTTGGACAAATTGGATTAAGCCCACTTAAAATTTATTTACAACTTTTATTAATTAAAAATTACCTAAGTTTTGCCATAAATAGCAAGCTTTGGGAAGGTTTTAATTACAAGTACAAGTACAACCAAATTCTTAGAGAAATTAGCCTAAGTTAGAGAAGTGTTTAGAGAATGTTGTGAGGTCTCTACAATATTTCATCTAGGAGAAATCAAGATTGGATCTTGGGGTGGAGCTTGCTAACATTGGAATCAAGATTGGATCTTGGAGTCAAGCTTGCTAATCCTTGAAAGTTCTCCAAATATTTCAACAAAGAGAAGTAGATTGGATCTTTGAATCAACCTTCCTAGGTAAGTTTGATCTTCTCTAAAAGCTATATTTTTCATTAGTGAGATATATAGTGCTGAATTATGTATTAGATACATAATGTTGAAATAGGCTAATTAATTGTGTTAGGATGCTTTGGAAGTATAAACACAATATGCTTGTAATTGGGTCAAAATATTTATGTTAAACATAAACATAAAATTAAAGTTTGGAACTCTAGATTAAAGCTTAGAGCTATAGCTACCATTCTAGAATCACTTGACCACCTTTGGGTGACCTAGAATTGTTCACGAGACATTTCTTATTGGGATTCTAATTTGGTTTGTGTATTGGATTCAAAATTTACGCAAGTGCGTATTTAGAATAAATTTATGTTTTTGTAAAAATATTTTATATTTTGAAAAACTTGAATTTTGTTTTATAACATGTGTTGATGTTGATTTTGATGTTAAAAATTAATTTAGGGTATTTTTGAAGTGTTTAGGGAAGACCAAAAGAAATTAGAATAAAAGACGCTGATTCCTTCAGCTCACTAGAAAGTAAGCTGAAGGAATTGAAATAATACAAAGAAAACAATATATATATATATATGCTGCCTCGTAATGGAGTATAGTATTTCATTAAATAATTTAAAATTACACTCATACTTGATATCTTCGGGTTAGACCCATTTTCGCTGCGCGGGACACCGATCCGACCCTAGGGGTTCCACAACTGCCCTAACAGAACTGACGTAATCATGAGTATAAACTGAAAAACTAATACTGAAATCATGAACTGCAGACTGTAAAGTGTAAACATGAACTGAAAAATGAATCATAATTTGAAAACTCAAACATGGACTGAAATGTATACATGAACTGAAAACATAAGCGTCTGAATCCAAAACTTGTACATAAAATCACAAGCTGAAAACAATTTATCATGAAAATCTCACAAGTACATAACATGGGGGCGTGAAACCTGTTTAGCAGGACCTATCATTGTGTAAGTAGATGAACATAATGTCTTTAAGAGGGTCATTGAAAAACCATTAAGCCTGCTGAACTGAGCATACCTATGATAGTTATACACGAGGGGATGACACTCTACTGGTGGTTTGAAAATATTTCATTTCTTGTTTTTGTAAACCGTTTATTGAAAAATTAAATTGAAAATCATGGAAATTATGATCCGAAAACTGTAAACTTGATACATGGAAATCATAAACTGTAAACTTGTAAACATAACACACATGAAACATGAGCTGAAAATTATAAACATGAACATGATAAATAGAAAACGTGACATTAAACTTGTGAACATGACGCTCAAGTCGAAAACATAAATTGTAGACTTGAAACATGAAACATAATCTGTAAGCATGACTTATGGAAAACATCAACTAAAAGCTATGAACATGACATGTGAATAACGTAAACTGTAAACATGATTCATATAAATCATAAACTATAAATACATAAACATGACACATGTAGAACATAACTTTGGAGCTGTAAATTATTGGGATTGGTGCTCTGAGCACCAATATGGATCATATTTATGATCGATTCATGAATATGAACAATCATTATTTCTATAATATTATATACATATTCAATCTCATTTAGATTAGATTGAAACTAAATTAGTTTAATGAAGTATATATTAGAAAAATACATGAGAATATATATTATAGTGTATAGTTACAACGAATTTTGTAATTGATAATGAGAGGTGTCACTACTAGAGATATATTCTCAAATAAAGTTTTTGGTCAAGATTTACAAACACCGGTCGGTTAGTAAAATCCGATTAGACCAGTACATGTCATATATCGAAACTTGGTTCGATGGTCTATCCTAGTGAACCGTGAGTATTTTCTGAAACTCATATTGACATGTATGTGTTTATTTGATAAATATTGGACGACTCACCGAATATTTCATAATAGATGATACATCAACATCAATAGGAATCTTTTCGAGTTGAGTATCAAAATGGTCATTAGACTTGAGATAGCAAAATGGATATATGAGTTATCCTCCACACTTTGATGGCAGTCTGTCACTGACCTATTTAGGTCAGACCTCCGCCTGTTCGTTGGGTGTAGACCGATGCTCGTTATATCCGATGAGTATGAAGCTAATATTCGTCAGTCTTGTGTACATGGCATAAATATCTTTTGTTGAAGTTGGTGCTTGGAGTGCCAATCCGAATTGTACATTTTATTATTTATTAATAAAATAGCTACGTTTTCATTTCATACCTTATTAATGGTATTGTCATTATGCGTATTAGATTGATGTATAAATATACTAAGAATGACATCGACCTTAGAATAGTCTTGTAGTAATACTGGACACTAAGTGGTCTGACATTGGGATAAATATTACTATTGTAAACTATTCTTAAAGTATATATATTCCTAGTCGTTGGTTTTGGAATACGGTCGAATTCATATAACCTAGAAGACTAGCACATGTCGTATATTAGAATTAAAGTTCCAATGGTTTAACCCGATGTTCCGATGCATCAGTTATGAAGAATCGTGGACATGTCGACATCAGATGTGCGCCTCGGAAACTTGACGGTGTATTCTATGTTTCCTAAGCACAACTCGGATAGCCTATGACAGAGGGATTGTTAAACATATATGATGACCTCAATTTGTACAGTTCAGATAGGTCGTTTGTGTTCTTCGCGAATTCGGAGGTGGCCGAATTAGGTACATATTAGCTAGGCTTATATGACGAACGTTTCTGAACTTAGAGAGTCCCAATATGAAGTGTACTCGTTGAGCACTTGGGTAGCCGATTAATTTTGATAAAAGATAATATTCGATATTATAATTATCAACTAAGATAATCAAGTGTTATTGGATAACATTGATTATTTACTTTGACCTAATTGGATTAATTGGATTAATTCAATAATTACATAAAGGCTTAATTGTAAAATCATAATTAACTCTACCATTTGAGGATATTATGGTAATTGTAAATATGTAATAATAGGTGATTTTTGCTTGATTTAATTGGATTATATCAAAGTGACAAATATTTAACTAATCCATTTCCCAATCTTTGGCTTGATTTAATTAGTTTAAATCAAAGTGTGAGACAATGGAGATTAGTCACACCTAATTATACATATTTGGACAAATTAGATTAAGCCTACCTAAAAGTTTATTACAAATTTTAGTAATTAAAAATTGCCTAAGTTTTGCTATAAATAGCAAGCTTTATTAAGGTTTTAATTAAGCAAAGTAAAAGCTTGAGAAAGCTAAGTACAAGCAAATTCTTAGAGAAATTAGCCTAAGTTAGAGAAGTGTTTAGAGAATGTTGTGAGGTCTCTACAATATTTCATCTAGGAGAAATCAAGATTGGATCTTGGGGTGGAGCTTGCTAACATTGGAATCAAGATTGGATCTTGGAGTCAAGCTTGCTAATCCTTGAAATTTCTCCAAATATTTCAACAAAGAGAAGTAGATTGGATCTTTGAATCAACCTTCCTAGGTAAGTTTGATCTTCTCTAAAAGTTATATTTTTCATTAGTGAGATATATAGTGCTGAATTATGTATTAGATACATAATGTTGAAATAGGCTTATTAATTGTGTTAGGATGCTTTGGAAGTATAAACACAATATGCTTGTAATTGGGTCAAAATATTTATGTTAAACATAAACATAAAATTAAAGTTTGGAACTCTAGATTAAAGCTTAGAGCTATAGCTACCATTCTAGAATCACTTGACCACCTTTGGGTGACCTAGAATTGTTCACGAGACATTTCTTATTGGGATTCTAATTTGGTTTGTGTATTGGATTCAAAATTTACGCAAGTGCGTATTTAGAATAAATTTATGTTTTTTTAAAAATATTTTATATTTTGAAAAACTTGAATTTTGTTTTATAACATGTGTTGATGTTGATTTTGATGTTAAAAATTAATTTAGGGTATTTTTGAAGTGTTTAGGGAAGACTAGAAGAAATTAAGGTAAAAGACCCTAATTCATTCAGCTCACTGGAAAGTGAACTAAAGGAATTGATTTTAGAAAAATTAAAAGAAATAAAAATAATAATATTTGTGCCCACAGTGCGCACACTGTAGCTCGCGGGCCGTGTATGTGCGCGCGTCAATTTTATTTTCGTTCGTTCGGGAGTTTCCGGACTCCAATTCAGCCCCGATTTTTTCTTATACCCTCGTAATGGAATATAGTATTTCATTAACCCATATTTGATATCCATAGGTTAGACTTATTTTCACTGTGCGGGGCACCGATCCGACCTTAGGGGTTCCACAACTGCCTCAACATCCTTCACGTGTTTGTGATCTGTTAAATCCATGGTCGTGGTACATTGTTGAAGTGAGTTCCGAGTGTTACTTAGAGATTGCAAATTTGTATGTCGACTATATTATACCTTATGGATTTGACATTTATATCTATATCCTCGCTATAATATGAATTACCTGTGACAGAAGGATTATACGTATGTAATGACCTCGACTTACATAGTTTAGTGAGATTATTTGTGGTTGTCATAATTCATTAGTGGATGAATTATGGACACGAAATTGGATTATGTGAAGGATAAAGCTGAACTTAGAGTTTCATAATATGAAGTGTACTCATTAAGCACTTGGACAACGCGTTATGAATAATATAGATTATTCATAATATTTTATCAAATTAAGGTAGTTAATTCAAATTGTTTAACCGTTAAACGAAAATTCACATGATTAGGGGTATTTCAATCATTTTATAATTAATATGTATTTATATTTGATACATAATTTAATTAGATACACATTAATTAATTGTCAAATAATATTTTGACACATGTCATTTATATATGTATTTTGTGTGTAAATAAAAAATACATATATATTAATTAATTATTTAAATATTAATTAATTAAGTAATTATTTTTATACATATGTAATAATTATTATAACATATGCTTAAGTATTATTGTTAATAAATGGAATGAATCATTAAAGGTTGAAGTATTCAATTTGAATTTGATAACTTAAGCTTGGATATTTAATTTGATTAAATGATTTACAAATGACCAAATTCCCCCATTTGGTTCACGCCATATTGGGGTATTTAAAGTGAATTTTTTTCATTTATTAGGTTAGAAAAAAAATAGCTTGGAAAGATTCAACAAAACACTCTGAGCATTTTAAAGAGGATGAAATCCAACAAAAGGCAAGCTTGAAGAATATTTGAAGATTAAAGGTAATCTTTAACTATTCCTTATAATAAAATATGTTCTACTTATTTTTATGGATTTCATATGTTGTAGAGATTATTTTTCACTTTAAATTTGGGGTTTTATATTTTGGCTGATAGATTTGGAGATTAGAAGTATGTGTAAATTTATATTGAGCTATATTACAGTAATATGAGTTCAATTTATTGTTGGACAACTTAGCTGTCATTCTAGAGTGTTATGACCACTCTTGTAATACCTAAAATTGCTCTTAAATTCTTCATTTGTGGTGACTTTGATTGGTGTAGAGATTAATTAGATTAATATTAAGAAAATTGAATTTTAGCATGAAAAATTGATTACTTTTGTTCCCTTATCAGATCTAGAAAATCTGGATTTTTGATGATAAAAATTACGATTTTTAAATGTATTGGATGTGTATAAATAAGTAAGAACGACATTACCGGGTGAAATTTGATTTCAACGGGTAAAAGCTGTCCAAACAGTGAATTGGTCACTGCTCGAGTAGCCCATGGATTGACCAAATACTATTGGAGTTGACATGGGTAGCTCCGTATGCTCTCGGTTGGTTAGTTCGGTCAAAAAATACATTTTAGGCTATTTTACGGAAAATTATTTTCGTAAAAATTTCGTAATATTTTCATAATTCATTATATCATTATTTGATAAAGTAAAACATGCTTAGGTGAAATATGAATAAATTATTTGATATATGTTAATATATAATTTATTCAATAAGTTTAAAAATTTTAAAATTACGATTTCGCCTATACCATGCTTCCACAGCAAATAACCCTTATATAAACATGAACTAGAGACTGTACACATGAATTATAAACTTGCATAACATGGAATGAATCATAGAAATCATAAATTGAAAACACATAATCATAAACTGTCATATATACTGGTTTATGCATGCAATGTTCATACGAAATTCATTATCTATTTTAGAATAGCTATGAGATAAACATCGTCCGAACGGATTTCCTAACCAATCCTTCTAAAATGGGAACACACAAACTGAAAACGTAAATTGCATACATTTGACGTGTAAATGCAAACTGAAAATGTGGATCGTAAACATGTAACATGAAACGTAAACTGAAAACGTACATACATGACTTGGGAAAATATGAACTATAATCATAAGACATAAATCGTAACTAAAATACATGAACTGTAATAAGGTATATCACAACTGTAATAACTTATTAACAAAAATAACATTGACTCACTTAATCGACGTCTTAATGCTCGCGTGCTCAAATGGAACTGGATGGATTCTCCTGCGTAGAATTTATAAAGCATGACCCCAAGTACGGTTAACACGCGTGAATATTTATAGTCCTAAACACACGCATGAATAATGCATGTGCCCTCAGCTAACACGGAAGTTTAGGGCGATATCTGACATTTGAGGACAAGATCTAGAACAAATTGAAATTGGTCCTAGAATTAGCTCCATGTCGTGACACAAGGCAGTGCGTGTCGCGACGACAATTGGAGGCACCTCGCGTCGCTACACAACTCATTATGGGTAGCGACGCAAGTAAGTCCGAATTTGAGTCAGAGAGTCTTGTTTGGCATCGCGGCGCGACACAAGTCATTGCGCATCGCGACGCGATCCTAATATCAGGTCTAATTGTTCATCACACAATTGCTCACCTATTAACAAAATCAATACACCATAACATCCAAATCCATTTTTTATAACTTATAACATGGCTTATTAAGACTATAATTCAAGGGAACAAAAGCGTTCATGGCTAGTTTTCTAATCCAAATCAACCCATACACAAAATCACGATAATCAGCATAATCAAGTCTCAAATCAACCCTTTCTTGCACATGGACATGAATCTAGCTTGAGTTTCATGAAGTTAAACAGTAAGTCAGAGAAATCATACTTGAGTTGCTAAGTGACAATTAGAATAAGGTTTATAGGCTTACCTTGCTCCAACAGACACTTGAATTTGTAAAGAAAACAATAATTTTCTCTTCAAACTTGTGGAGATGCATGAAGAAGTAAGGGAAATAGGGAAAGAGATACCCATCTTTTTTTTTTTTTTGTAGAGAAGAAGAGAAAAAAAGGAAGATGGACCAATTTATATCAACCGCACACATGCTTTGATTTCTTATTAAAATAATGTAAAAAAATAAAGCCCACAAGTTGAAATTTTTAGCTATTCACGTCACAGTGCAGTGGCATAAATTTAAGCCCCAAATATGACTTAGTTTCACACGAAATTTAGGAAAATACTTAACAAAGTTGTAGATCTATGTCTAAGATTTCCGATGGTACCAAGATCATTGAAAACAGCCATTTGTAGCTCATGAATGAAATTGAAATAATTTTTTTTGAATCATTGGAAACCCCGTCACCAAACCACTCATTTTGGGCTTAAGCAGAACATGTGAAACTCCGACTGTCCCAAGCTCTTACAAGAAACACACTCCCTAGATTCAAACCCAGGACCTCAAGGCGAGATCCTGAATCATACACCACAAAGCCACACCCCTTGGGGACATGCAATTGAAATAAATTAGTACTGAAACTATACAAATTATACTAGATTTCCGAAAAAAAATAATTTTACGAATACGAACTCACTCATGCATGATTTTATGCTAGATAATACTTCATACATGTAGGAAATGACCATCATGATCATGTCATGGTAACCAGAGAGTTACATCACAACGTAATAACTTGAAAATATAACAAAAAAAATAACATCTTGTTACAAAACCAACGTCCATTCTTACTTCTCGTGAGGTCGCACAGAACCTGAGGTGATATCCTACGTAGATTGTGTAAAGTATTTACACAAGGTACGAGTAATATGCATGAGTATTTACGATTCATAAACATACACGTGAATAATATATGCAGCCCTTCTGACATGGAAGCTTAGGGTGCTATTTGACACCTTAAGGTATGACCTACGACATGTAAGAATAAATCCTGAAATTGGCATTGCGTCGCATGTAGGGGAATTACGCGTCATGACGCCAACTGAGGTTTCTCGCATTGAGACGCAGCCATTTGCGTCGCGACATGCACAAGGTAATTTCTAAGTCAGAATGTTATGTTTGGTGTCGCGTCGCAATGCAGGTCCCTGCGCGTCGCAACGAGAGCTCGATTCGCAGGTCTAATTAGAAGCTCCACAAATTGCACAACCAAGGGGAAAATTCATCCCCTTTACTATGGCAACACCAAAAATCATGTACTCCAACGCCATCCAAAAAACCCAATCATTATTACAAAATACCCAAGCTCATCCAACCACGACCTATACCTAGGGTTTCTAATTCAACCTTACCAACCTCAAATCATGGCCATAAACATTGACTCAAACATCATTAATACTATATTTGACACTACCATGCTAAATGAACATGAATCATGCTTGGTATTTTCATGGATGCAAATGCCAAGCTTGAAGAATCATTCTAGGCTTGCAAGGAAATCAACATGATAATGAAAAAGGTCTTACATTGCTTAATTAAGACTTGAAATTCCAAGAAATTTCTACAAATTCTTTAGGGTCATGAGAATCCATGAGGAAGCAAAAGAAAAAAAAAAGGTTATGTTGTTTGGATTTTGATCGTGAAAGGGGGCAAGAGTGAAAAGAAATGGTCAAAGTGTTCCTTACCACAAAAAAATAGATTTTTTCCATATTAAAATATTATTAAATGAAAAACCCACATGTTGAAATTGTGTGTAAACTCGTCATAATACTATAATAAGAAATTAAGACCCAAATTTGATTTAGTTCCACACGAAATTTGGGAAAATACTTAACACAAAAGTTGTAGTCCCGTGTATGAGCTTTTCCATTGTAACAAAATCACTAAAAAATGATATATGTATCCCAAGATATGATCAAAATAATGAGGACTGTTCATGAAAGCGGATAAAACAAAAAGGGTACTGAAACTTCGGAAAAATTATTTCGAACTCTCGGGAATGTTTGCAATTATTTTAAATCCATTAATATATGATTATATGGATAATAACATATCGTGCATGAACAAAATGATCATAATAGACATGTCATGATAATCATAGTGTATATTCTCCACTCCTTAAATAAGATTTGTCATCGAATCCAAACCTGAGTTAAGTAGCTAAACATACGTGAATGATTCTAACTACATGAGATATAGAACTTACTTGGAGCCGATGAAACCGCTGCAGTCATTAACATGTAAACCTTGCTATGATGACTAATATCACCTTAGTCACGTCTCAAAAAATTCAGGACATGACTGACAAAAGACAATGTTACTATCCCTATAGACCTCAGATATGAACAAACATGACGTGTCATGATATGATAAATAGATATTCAAATAACAACACAAAATACAAAATCTGGATTTTATATTATTTTTATTATATTTAAAGGTGTATATCGATCGTTGTAATTTTTTTTTTTGTCGGAATGCTCGAGAGATCAATTCAAAAACATGCCCAAAACAGTCAAATCCCCTCAGACAATTGCTAAAATCCCATGTCTGTCCGAGTCCACGTCATTAATCCAAGTGAAGCCACATCAAAGCAAGCATAACCGTCCGATGCCCACACCCCCAGCCGTCAGATCAACACTCTGTCCCTCGAATCAACACCTCAAGAAAACCATCCTTTCCTCATTTAAAATCCCTCACACTTGGCCTCCTAACCCCCCCAACAATGGCTTCCGCTGAAGTTTCCTTTAACCCTCTTCAGCAACAACAATCAGATCTACAAACACAACTGCAGTCTTATTCTTCTAATCTTCCGCCATATCCAGAGGTACTTACGAATTGTTTATTTATTTTGATGCCTGATAATTTTTATTAAACGTGTTTTTATATTTTCTTTATTTGTGTTTTAAAAGATGATTGTAGCGGCTATTGAGGCGTTGAACGACAAAACGGGGTCGTCTAAGACAGCGATCTCGAATCAAATCGAGTCGGTTCGCCCGGATCTGCCGCCGGCTCACGCAACCTTACTGTCTCACCACTTGGACAAAATGAGGCAGAGCGGGCAGCTCGTGATGGTGAACAACAACTACATGAAGACGGACCCTAACGCGCCGCCGAAGAGAGGACGCGGCCGCCCTCCGAAGCCCAAAGATCCGTTTGCGCCCCAGACAGAAGTGGCATCGCCCAGGCCACGTGGACGTCCGCCGAAGCCGAGAGATCCATTCGCGCCGCCCGTTGTGTCTCAGAAGAAGAGTTCAGTCGGGAGTGGGAGGCCACGTGGCAGACCTCCTAAGAAGGCTAAGACTGCTCCGGTTCCGGCTTCTTCTGCATCTGTTACAGCTACTGGCCCGGCCAGAGGAAGGGGCCG